>CAKOAT010145710.1:6070-17550 GCA_932364175.1 Eruca vesicaria subsp. sativa | reverse complement strand
CTCTCTCTCTCTCTCTCTCTCTCTCTCTCTCTCTCTCTCTCTCTCTCTCTCTCTCTCTCTCTCTCTCTCTCTCTCTCTCTTATTCTGCATTACGATATTGCCACGTAGACATTGTCTGAAATGAAACAACAAAGAACAAAAATAAATAAAACTATGTGTAGATAGTATTGAAAAATTATGGCAAACATAACATAACTCAAATTACGCAGATAAAAGGATATAATAAACTCTTGCTTCCAAGGAGCTTTTTGATGTGCACAAAAAAGGAGATTTTTGATAAGTTTTAGAAGAAAAAAATACATTATAAAATAACTATGATGCAATAATTAAAAAGATGCTTAGTCAAACAATTTCTGTAATCCTCAGGTGGAGCTTAATTAGTTATAAATCTTTTGCGGATTTGCTACTACTGGACTAGGCAAAAGCCCATGTTGAGTTATGTTTTGTATAAGAGTTTATTTCTTTATATAGGATCCCATGCGCATAAATGCTTAAAGGAATAAAGGATTACGCGTTATTGTGCAATGCAACGCGAGAAGGGGATTTCGTCGATCACTCAAGCTCCAATAGACGAGGGACGCATAATAAAACCAGAACAGCAACCCGAATATAGCCTCCTATGCTTCTATCAGTGTTGCTCACTTTCCTGGTATGTGGTATTGGTTAAAAAGTTTGTAATTTGAGCTGAGTTGATTTACTTATTGTAAGCTGCCATCAAGGCCGGTCCTGAGATTTCGGAGGTCTCATAAAATTTTTTTAAAAAAGTTAAATATTACAATATACATTAAATAATTTATACAAAATTTAATTTAATACAATATTTAAATATTTTTTAAAAGATAACCAAATGAAATATATTTTTCTTACATAAAATATTTGATGCTAAAGTATAAATATTTTTTAATAAAAATGCAAAAAAAGACAAAATATGCAATTTTTTTTTTCTAATTGTGAGCCCCCAAATTTGTGGATCCCATACCAATGTTTCAATGGTATCCCTTCAGACACGACACTAGCTGCCATGTCTTGGTAATGTTATGTATGCAACTAAGAAGCCGACTACGCAATGGGCTGCTTGGACGCATCAAGAAGAGGAAAGTTTCTTCACTACTCTTCGTCAAAGTTGGAAAAGCAAGGACTAGGTTGGTGTAGAATATATATAAGGAAAAAAATATTGTCTAAATATCTTAAGTATAAAATCCTACTTGTAATCGTGTATATATTGTGTACCATTATATCAATAATAATTATCTCATTCTCCTAATATGGTATCGTGAGCCTAAGATCCCTAATTCTCTTCTTTTTTTTCTTGGCCGCCATCTTCCCACCTTCACATTTTTCTTTCTCTTCTGCAAAACCATGTCCACATCTCCGGCCACTCACAGCGAGACTATTAACGTCTCCGACAATCAAACCATCCTCAACGTCAATATGATGAACGTCACTAAACTCACCTCCACCAACTTTGTGATGTGGAGCCGTCAAGTGCACGCTCTCTTTGACGGATATGATCTAGCGGGGTTTATTGATGGATCTGCTATCATCCCACCCCCTACTCTTACCACCGACGTAAATATTACCGTCAACCCGGCGTACACCTTGTGGAAACGTCAAGACAGCCTTCTTTACTCAGCTCTTATTGGAGCCATTTCGACAACCTTACAGCCGATTCTGTCTACTGCTACCACTGCATCCGAGATCTGGTCCATCCTCTCCGACATGTACGCTAAGCCGAGTCGCGCTCACTTCAAACAA
The DNA here is from genome assembly GCA_932364175.1 of Eruca vesicaria subsp. sativa. Lineage (NCBI taxonomy): Eukaryota > Viridiplantae > Streptophyta > Magnoliopsida > Brassicales > Brassicaceae > Eruca > Eruca vesicaria. The sequence continues at coordinate 15,795 of CAKOAT010145710.1, read as the reverse complement.
CTAAAGAATCAACTCAAGTATTGGAATCGATGAGTATTTCCAGGGGTTGACCACGCGATTTGATCAGATTGCATTGCTCGGTAAACCCGTACACCATGAAGATCAAATCGAGTAAGTTATTGAAGGACTTCCAGAGGAGTACAAATCTGTTATCGATCAGATTGAGAGCCTAGACACTCCTCCATCTCTTACTGAGGTACATGAGCGCTTACTTAACCATGAAGTTAAGCTCCAACTTGTTGCTCCTCCACCAGATTCTACTCTAGTCACGGCGAATGCAGCGTCATACAATGGCAACAAACAACAAAACAACACAAGAAACCAGAACCAGAACCGGTATGGAGGCAGAGCAGAACAACATAATTGTTATCAAGGAAACCGTCAAACTCAGACATGGCAGCAGCAGCAGAGCTTCAACTCTCGCCAAGACAACGGAAACACTCGTGGTTATCAGGGGCGATGTCAGATTTGTGGAGTGTATGGGCATAGTGCAAGGACATGCTCCCAACCCAATCAAACCTCAGTGTCTGGAGCAAGTTCTTCTGTGGCGCCTTGGCAGCCTCGTGCACATCTTGCGGCTGCTTCTCAGTACAATGCTAGCAACTGGATCCTTGACAGCGGAGCTACACACCATCTCACAAGTGACCTCAGTAACCTCTCACTTCATCATCCTTACAACGGCGGTGAAGAAGTCACCATAGCTGATGGTAGCAGTCTTGCGATCTCGCATACTGGTTCTTCTATACTCCCTACTCCTTCCCAATCCCTAGCATTAAAAGATGTTTTATATGTTCCAAATGTTCATAAAAACCTTATTTATGTTTATCGGCTATGCAATACTAACCAAGTATCTGTTGAATTCTTTCCGACACATTTTCAGGTGAAGGATCTCAGCACGGGGGAGCGGTTGCTCCAAGGCAAAACTAAGAACAACTATACGAGTGGCCAATCCCTTCCAAACCTATCGCCTCCTATCATGCTTCACCATCACCCAAAACCTCAGCTTCCTTTTGGCATTTGAGACTCGGTCACCCTACTTCTATTTTAAAGTCTGTTGTTGCTCAGTTTTCTTTACCTATTGTGGATTCAGTTCAAAAACAGTTTGCTTGTTCTGATTGCCTCATGAATAAAACCCATAAGTTACCTTCTCACACAAACACTATCCAAACAAAACAACCGCTTGAATGCCTCTATACTGATGTCTGAACCTCCCCTCTTCTTTCCACCGATCAGTTCAAATATTACCTTATTTTTGTGGACCATTACACTCGGTACACATGGTTTTATCCTCTCAAAAACAAATCTTAAGTCCGTGAGACCTTCATTGCCTTCAAAGCCTTGGTAGAGAACAAGTTCAACACCAAAATCATCACACTTTACTCCGACAATGGCGGAGAATATCTCACCCTCAGACCTTTCCTTGCAGCCAATGGCATCTCCCATCTCACCTCCCCACCTCACACTCCTGAACAAAACGGTATTGCAGAGCGTAAGCACCGTCATATTGTTGAGACGAGACTTACTTTACTTAGTCATGCGGGGGTTCCTAAGCCATACTGGCCCTACGCTTTTGGCTGCCTATGCTTCCCTTGGCTAAGACCATATGAAAAGACGAAACTTGACAATCGATCTTCACCATGTGTCTTCCTTGGCTACTCGCTGACTCAAAGTGCATTCTTGTGCTTATAACCTAAGACAGGTCGGATTTACACATCAAGACATGTCCAATTCGAAGAGGATTCTTTACCATATTGTCTCCCTCAAGCCAAGACTTCACCTTCCCCACAACCGCAACCTACTGAGACCGTAGCCAATGTCTTTCCCATAGCTATACCCGTTCCCACTCGGCCACTCGTATCTACTAGTTCATCAGCGCCACCGGGCTCAGATCCTCACCAGACAATGCTTCCCTCACCGGTTCACTCTGCAACTTCAATAGCAGAACAAATTTCGTCTATCCCAAGCAACGCTTGTGGAGATCAGATGACTTTTGTAAGTAATTCGACAGGTACGTCATCCTCAAAACAAGTTTCTAGCTATTCAAACCCACCATCAAAAACAGCCACAAAATTCTCTTACCCATTCCCAGATAACCAGTTCGCCATCCTCATCTCATAACTCAAACCCACAGCCTCCTCCACAGCCTACAAACCAACACCAAATGAGAACCCGAGCCAAAAATAACATAGTAAAACCAAACTCCCGATACAACTTCACCATAAACACCAGACCCATCATCCCTACCACAATGAAACAGGCTCTGCGAGATCGAAGATGGTGCACTGCATGTACCGATGAGTTTAATGCTGTCACTCGTAATCATACGTATGATTTGGTTCCACCAGAACCCGGACAGAATGTCATTGACACCAAATGGATTTTCACACTTAAATATCTTCCTAACGGTCAAATTGACAGGTACAAAGAGAGACTTGTGGCGCGTGGTTTCAATCAGAAGTATGGACTCGATTATGCTGAGATTTTTAGCCCGGTGATAAAATCGACCACTGTTCGTTTGGTACTTGAACAGGCCGTGCGCCACGACTGGTGTATCCGTCAACTTGACGTCAACAATGCATTCTTGCAAGGTACTCTACAAGATGAGGTTTACGTCTCTCAACCTCCTGGCTTTGTTGATCAAGATATGCCTCATCATGTGTGTCGTCTCAGAAAATCACTTTACGGCCTCAAACAAGCTCCACGAGCTTGGTATGAAGAACTGAAGCACACCTTACTTGACGCTGGATTCCGCAACTCTGTCGCAGATGCGTCACTCTTCGTCTACACACACGGTGGTCATCAGGTTTTCATACTCGTATATGTTGATGATATTGTTGTTACAGGGAGCAGTACCACATTGGTTGATCAGATCATTCGAATGCTTGCCACTCGCTTCTCAATCAAAGATCTCGGTAATTTATCCTATTTTTTGGGTATTGAGGTGACTCGCACAGCATCTGGCTTACGTCTGATGCAGAGAAAATATATTCATGATCTACTTACCAAGACGAAGATGATTGACGTTAAACCTGTGTCTACTCCCATCACCACGCATCCGAAACTCACTCTTACATCTGGTAATTCTCTAGCCAATCCAACTGAGTTTCGTATGGTTGTTGGTAGCTTACAATACCTAGCGTTTACCAGACCGGACATTTCTTATGCGGTGAACAAGTTGTCCCAATTTATGCATAAACCTACAGATGATCATTGGCAAGCCGCAAAACGGGTTCTACGCTACCTCACTGATTCTGCTTCTCATGGTGTATTCATCAGAAAGAACTCGCCTCTCTCACTGCATGCTTACTTGGACGCCGACTGGACTGGAGATCCTGATGATTACATCTCCACTAACGCTTATATCATCTAACCTTGGCTCCACACCGATCTCTTGGTCTGCGAAGAAACATACAGGAGTGGTGCGGTCTAGCACTGAGGCTGAATATCGCGCAGTAGCATATACAACATCCGAACTACGCTGGGTCTGTTCATTACTTTCTGAACTCGGGATTCAATTACCTGCGGCACCAGTCATTTACTGTGATAACGTCGGAGCGACTTACTTGTGTGCCAATCCTATCTTTCACTCCCAAATGAAACATGTGGCGTTAGACTATCATTTTATACGGAACAATTTTCAATCGGGGGCTCTGCGTATTGCACATGTATCGACTCGAGATCAGCTTGCAGATGCCTTGACAAAGCCGCTCCCGCGTTCAAGGTTTCTGGAACTTTTTGGCAAGATTGGAGTTACTAAAGTACCTCCATCTTGAGGGGGGATGTAGAATATATATAAGGAAAGAGTATTGTCTAAATATCTTAAGTACAAAACCCTGTAATCGTGTATATATTGTGTACCATCATATCAATAATTATCTCATTCTCCTAATAGTTGGTTGATCAAACGTTGAGTTTTGTTTCCTCTTCACTTACATTTGCTTGTGTTTTCTTTTAATTTCTCATGGTTGTGATTTTCAGGTTAGACATTACTATTATCTTCTGGTCAGGCATATGAACAAACTTCTGGGTCCGGAGCTGAGTCTTGATGCAAAGAGCTCAAAGGTCACAAATGCTACAATGCTACGATGATACATTTATTTTTTTGTTATGTTTTGTGCTGGTATTGTAGACCTCAGACATGATCAGATAGTAGCAACTGGCCTATAGATCTCGCTCTTTTTCACATATCGTTCAACACTCTTTGTCTAAAGTAAACATACTTTGTTTCGTTTTGTAGGTGGTCTTTATTGATCTAATACTTTTGTGACATTCTCTTAGGGAGCTTGTAACCTTCCTGATCAGCAGCAAGATCGAATGGAAGAGGATCCAACAGCCCCCTTAGGTTTTCAAGGGAAGAGCCTTTGTGGGCTTGCGGATGTATATTGGGTAAATCTCATCTTTTTTTTTTCCAAAATGAAAAGGAACATGTGAATCAAACGCTTGTTTCAATCCTCTTTGCAGCCAGACTCATTAGGACCACTGGATCTAGACATTAGATATTCAAAGTATACCAAAGATTTGAACCTCAGTGAGAGCCTTAGGGGCTTGAGCCATTTGATAGCAAAAGTGTTCGCCTTTTGGACTTGACAGCAAGAAGGAGAAAAGTCTAACATGGTCTGAAATGGAACCAAAGCAAAAGCATGGGGGTCAAAGTGTTGATAGTTGGAAAAGAAAGTGACTCCTTGCCTTTAAAAGAAGAAATGTTTAATCGTAACTGATAGCTTCACTATACAAAATTCTGATGTAAGTTTAAGTTTAAACTTTTTGTTTCACACATTCTTCTGTGTTGATACCTGTTTCAATGTTAATTACATGCTTAGTGGCTATCACTCAATTTTTTTTTTTTTGTTTATAGAAGTCAAAACTTTATCTTCCAAACTATATGGAGTGTAAGTTGCACCTAGACCATGTACAATGGTTTCAATATCTATTTCATTTTAAATATCTTATTTTTCTCTTTTTAATATTTTACATCATTTTCTTTTTCTTCTATCTAGTTTTTTTGTTGTAAATTCACGAACCAGTAACAATTTACTATTTTATATTCAGTTTTGAAAAAAAAAATATTTGTCAAATCATATTATGTTTATTAAATTAAAAGGTAAAAGTAAATAAAAATAGTAGTAACTACAATTTTTTTAAAAAAATATTGTTAACCCGATTAGTAAAATAATAAACCTTAAATCATAAATACAAAATCCAAAACATTAAATCTTAAACCCTTGGATAAACAAATATTTAGGTATACGGTATACCCTCAAACTTTGGATAAACCTAATCAGGAAAATAGTAATTTAAATCATGAACTTTCAAATTTGGTTCAAAAAAAGCATGAACTTTCCTGTGGGCCATTTAAAGCATCTATTTATCTTGACTAGTCAATTAAAACCTAAACTAAATTTGACTAAACCAATTTAGACATGTCGTTAACTCGGTTAACAGATAGGTTAAACGGGGTTAATCTCCGTTATAAACTCTGTTAAACATTAAACCTCGTCGTTTTGAAAATAAAAAAAGCCCCACATACCTTGTTCTTCCCAAAATCGAAATCAAAATCCTTAATTCTCAGAAATCAAAATCGGACACTTTCTATCGATTTCATGGCGAGTTCATCTTCAGAGATTCAATATGGAAGAGAAAATCGTGGGTTTCCAACAAAATGTGAGTGTGGATTAAGTGTAAATACTTTCTTATCTAAGATTCAAGAGAATCCATGAAGACCTTTCTACCGTTGTATAAGCCACAAAAAGTAGGTAAACTTCTAAGATGTTTAGTTATTTAGACAGTTTCCTAGATGTTATTTATGATATTTTAACAGTGAGACATCTAATTGGTCATGAATTAGGGACATTTATTTAAGTGGGTTGGAGATGCTGTTTGTGAGGAAGTTGAAGATGCTATTCCAAAACTTGAAATCATGGACAAGAAGATAACTAATACCATAATTGAGATATATGGGCTAAAGTCTTTGATTGAAGATTTGATGGTAGATGTAGCAAGAAGCAAGATGGAAAACAAGAAGTGGAAAGCTTTGTTGATGTTTTGCTTTGTGTGTGTTTGCTTAGTGACCATTTGCATTTTTTTCTTAGTGTTTGGTAAAGCTAAGAAAAACAAGTTTGCATTTACTTCGATGTAGCTTCTATATTTGTCATAGATATGTGACATTGTTGCTGTCTTTGAGTTTGAATTTGATATGGTAATGAGACATTGTAGTTTGGATTTGGTATGGTAATGAAACATTGTTGTTTGTTTTTGAGTTTGGATTTGATATGGTAATGAAACATTGTTGTTTGTCTTTGAGTTTGGATAAGTATTATAAGCTAAACATAGATCGATTAAACATGATAGATCATCCATAATAAACATCAATTGACCATGATCCATGAAACAATAACAACAGAATGCCTTGGACCGAAATGAAATAACAACAAACCAAGATCCAAAACCAAAATAACTTCAGTTTTTAAACGAAAATAAGACACAAACTTTTTCTTGAAACAACAACGAATCATGTTCTTCAACCGAGCAAAGAAGTCAACCCTTGTGATCCTTGTCCCTGAAATTGACCTTGAACTTGTCCTTGAGACAACCCTTGCGATCCTTGAGCTTGAGAAAACCCTTGCGATCCTTGTGATCCTTGAACTTGAGACAACCCATCTTGAATAAAAGAGAGTAAAGATTTGTACATTTTTTATCCATGGCCAACAATAGCAATTTTAGTAAATAAACACACTAACCTGATTTTTTCTTGGTCGACCTCTAGGTCTTTTTGGTTCACTAGCAACAGTTTCATTTGGGCATCTTTGCTTATTGTGTCCCTCTTGCTTGCAGTTTGAACATGTAATCACTCTTAAGACACGTGATAACCTTGTTGTACTCGAAGAAGCCCAGTCTCATATTTTCCTTTCTTCTTTACATAGTTACTTGGCCTTCCTGGATCACCATTTCGCCATGGAGGAGGCAAAACATGTAGTCTATTTAATCTAGGCCATAACAACATGCCTTAGACTGGTTTTATTCCTTTCTTGTAAGTTAGCCGCCACATTTTTGTTTTGTAGTAATCTGAGACGTAATCTCCAACCTTCTCTTTTCTCCCTACTATAACTGCTGCAGCATAAACACACAATATTCCAACCATCTCCCACTTTCTGCAACCACATATCCTATCCATTCATTGATATCAACAGAATAAGTACAATCATTCAGCTCAACCTCATGGAAATTATTCCTAGCCATGTGTCTAATGCAGTGTTGTGTTCCTGCTATCATATTCTCTATCTCAGCATGAGCTCTCTTAGTGAACATAGTCTTCAATCTATCCGCAATAATAGACCTCTTCGCATTACGCACCATACACTGTCTTCTGATGTCTTCTAAAATTTCTAGCAACGCTTTTCTCCTTGCTTGGCGAATAGTTTGATTGAAAGACTCACACATGTTGTTCAAGTTGTCATTGCAGTAATAATCAGTCCTAATGAAATCTCTAGACCACGATGGAGGATTAGTCTTCTGCAGAGAAGTGAAAGCATTTGGATTGTGCTTTCGCAAGACTTCTAAATTCTCTCTATATTCCCCTTTGGTGTAGCTGCGTGCAATCTTCCAAAATAGAATTTTTAGTTGCACATCGTGGCTGTCTTTCTTCCAGTTATCCATGATATGTTTGGCACATTGGCGATGCTCAGCACTTGGTAACATATTGTTAATAGCTTTCACTAAACCCTGCAAAAATATGAGTTAATAGATTGAAAGATACATAATAAAGACACTAAATAGAGGATGATATAGTTACTTTTTGTTTATCTGAAATTATTGCTACATTTCTTCCATCATCGAGACCCAAACTATGAGACAGATGTTTGACAAACCAGTCCCAGTTATTGTCATTTGCAATCTCGACTACTGCCCACGCAATAGGAACTATCCTATTATCTCCATCCCTGCCTACTGCAGCTAAAAGATGACCTTTAGTGTCCCACTTAATAAAAGCACCATCTAAGCCTATTATGGGTCGACAAGTTTGCTTCCAAGACTCTCTTTGTGCATTGAAACAAATAAAAAGACGGAAGAACCTTTGTTTGCTTCCAATAGTCAGTCCATGAATTGTTTCAATCTCAAACTTGGTCTCTTTGTTAGTTCGCAATACCTCAAGCTTGATAATCCCAAATCTGAGCAAAATGAGCTTCATGGCTCGCTTTCCTTTCTTTCACAACCTTTGACTTCGCCTTACCACATTGGTCATCAGTTACAACCAGATTGTATTATCTCAAAATTTCTGAAGCCGTCTCTTGCTTTGTCAGTTTCGGATTTAATCTCAACCTTTCCGCAAAAAGTCATGCTATACTCGATCGCTTCAGCATCTTAGAATAACCCGATATGACACATGTATACTCATTGATGTAAACTTTCACTTGCATCTTATGTTTTCTCTTCTCATAAGCACAATAAATCCTCCAACCACAAGGAACATCAGTATCTGAACACTTAGCACCAATCCTTGTTGCTTGCGACATGTAGAACTTTACGTCGTATCTAGTTTTTAGAGAATACCTCAAAACAGAAAGTTTGAAATCTTCCCCTGTGTTATATGTTTTTCCTAAAGCAAGTAGTTCATCCAGATCCTCATGGTCTCTACGAATTTGTGCTTCTTCATCTTCATCGTCATCAGAAGACAAAGGATCAGGAATCCTTTCATCGTCTCATATATCATCTCCACTGTCAGCATCGCTTACATCTTCTTCATCTCTTTCATCTCTCTCAGATTCTTCATACATGTAATCTTCATCAGTCTCTTATTCGTCAGCTTCCTCATCCTCTGCTTCATCATCTTCATCCTCCTCATGAGCATCATCTTTAATACCATCACAATCATCATCACCAACAACAGTACAATCATCTTCACTTACATACTATTCTTCAAGGGTCTCGTTTCAACGTTTTGCTTCTCTACAAGCTTATGCTCGAGCATTGGCTTCACGAAGCCTTGCTTCACGAGCCCTTGCTTCACTATTCTCTGCTTCACTCGCTTCTATATCACAAGCTCTTTCTTCACAAGCTATTGCTTGACACGCTTCTACTTCACGAGCTTGTTCTTGAAGATCTATTGGTTCGCGCTTCTCTGCTTCAATCGCCCCAATTTCGCAAGCTCTTGCTTCATGTGGGAGTCGATTTCACCCTACTGTCAAATAAATCGTAAATAAGGAAACTTCGGGAAGACCCTAAGTTTCCAGAGGAACCGGCTATCTGCGAGAACCGCACAACGAAAATAAGATGACGAAAATACTTAGAATTTAAATGAGAATAAACAAAAATAGAGAGCAAAGAGGTTCTTATTCCGAATCTGCGTTGAACTGGTACAAAAGGAATCGTCGAAAGCGTAAGAACTAGAAAACCCTAATTGAGACGCAGCTCGCTAACAGAAAAACGGAAATATTCCTAATTGCTAGTTTTGGTGGTGAGAACTCTGAATTTCGTGTGTCTGCTTCTGCCCTAGACCTCCTCTTTATATACTCCTCATCTTGGCTATCCAATCTTTCCATTTCGCCCAGATTTGACTTAAATCGGGAACTTTCCATTCTTCTCGATCCTTCCTTTTCTTCTGCGGAAATCTTCTATTTCTCTTCAAATCTTCCTTTTATGTTTAAACTTGACTTTTATTTTCTTTCTGCGAGTAAACCGTCAAAACGTTATCAAATCCGCGGGTTTGATTCCGTTGAAATCGCGAGATG
>CAKOAT010145599.1:30828-72451 GCA_932364175.1 Eruca vesicaria subsp. sativa | reverse complement strand
AATAAGGAGAAATGTTTAGGGTGTAATAGGTTTTTTATAATTTTCGAAAATAAAATCAGATTTAAAAATAATGGCAATTTGGTAAATAGGTGGAAACATGAGGAGAGTTTAGGTTTTTTAAGAGTGAATAGTAATGACAAAAAAAAGAGGTTGGTTTTGTGTTTGACTTGAATTTTTGGGTTGGTTTTGCAAAACCCCCGGTTAACACTTATACCTTCAAAAGATGGGGTCATTGATGCGTTTAGGAATTTTCAAGCTTATGTGACTAACCATTATCATGCCAAGATTAAAATTTTTAGAACAGATAATGGAGGAGAGTACACAAGCCATGCATTCAAAGACCATCTTGCTCAACATGGATTCTACATCAAACTAGCTGTCCCTATACCCCTCAGCAGAATGGAGTCTCAGAGAGAAAGAATAGACACCTTATGGAAGTAGCAAGGTCTATGATGTTTCAAGCTAATGTACCTAAGAGATTCTGGAGTGATGCTGTTGCCACCTCCTGCTACTTGATCAACTGTACCCCTACCTATGTTCTAGACGGTCATTCTCCTTTTGAGGTACTCAACAAGTACAAGCCATCCCTAGATCACATGAGAGTTTTTGGATGTCTTTGCTATGTTCTGATTCCGGGAGAGCTGAGGAATAAGCTTGAAGCAAAGAGTACCAAAGCCATGTTCATTGGATACTCTTCTAGTAAAAAAGGGTACAAGTGTTATGATCCAGTTGCAAGGAGAGTGTTGGTGTCTCGTGATGTGAAGTTCCTTGAAGATAGAGGGTTCTATGAAGAAAAGAACCAAGATGAGTTGAAGGATCTTACATCAGATAAAGCTGGTACTTTGAGAATCATTTTGGAGAGGTTAGGGATCAAGACTACCCAGGATCCAAAGCAACCTACTCAACCTTCTACTTCCCATCTTGATAGTGAGGGGGGAGAGAATGAAGCAAGACAAAGCACTGATCAAGCTGGTTCAGATGAGACTGAAGTTGTGAGTGAGCAGAATGAAGATACAAGTGGAAGTGAAGTACAAGGAGAGACTGGTTTCGGGTCTCCTGATCAAGGTGCATCTCATGAGGATAATGAAGATGTGGAGGATCAAGGAGTAGAAGTGGAGCAGAGTGAGGAAGTGGTTCAGCAACCACTAAGGAGAAGTACAAGGATAAGGCGCCCAGCCTCTGATTGGGTTAAAACAAGAGTGTATTACAATGCACAAGCTGTTAAACATCCCTCTCAAGCTGTATGCTCCTTTGCTAAGTTTCCGGATGAGCATTGTATGTTTGTTGAGAGCTTGGATGAGAACCAGGTGCCAAGAAGTTATGAGGAAGCTATTCAAGACAAGGAATGGAGAGAAGCTGTGACCAATGAATCTGGAGCTATGATAAGAAATGATACTTGGTATGAAAGTAATCTCCCAAAGGGTAAGAAGGCTGTAACTAGTAGGTGGATCTTTACCATCAAGTTCTTGCCTGGAAGATAGAGAGAAAGAAGGCCAGACTTGTAGCAAGGGGGTTTACTCAAACTTATGGTGAAGACTACATTGATACCTTTGCGCCTGTTGCCAAGCTCCATACCATTAGAATTGTGTTGTCCTTGGCTGTGAATCTTGAATGGGGTTTATGGCAAATGGATGTGAAGAATGCTTTTCTCCAAGGGGAGCTTGAAAATGAAGTGTACATGCATCCTCCTCCGGGTTTAGATCACTTGGTGAAACCAGGGAATGTGTTGAGGTTGAAGAAGGCTATCTATGGTCTTAAGCAATCACCAAGGGCTTTGTACAACAAGCTAAGTACCACCTTGAATGGGAGAGGCTTTAGAAAGTCTGAACTTGATCACACCCTCTTCATTCTCACCACTCCATCAGGTATTGTTGTCCTCTTGGTTTAAGTTGATGATATCATCATAACCGGGAGTGAAAAGGAAGGTATACAAGCTACTAAAGACTTTCTCAAATCTGTATTTGATATTAAAGATTTGGGAGAGATGAAATACTTCCTTGGAATTGAGATATGTAGATCCAAGGAAGGCTTATTCATGTCTCAAAGGAAATACACACTTGGTCTTTTGAAAGATGCAGGTATGCTTGATGGCAAGACAGTTAGGATGCCTATGGAGGATGGGTATAAGGTCCCACGTGAGGGGGAGATTGAGGATAGCAAACCTTTCAAGGATCCAATGCTTTATAGGAAGCTAGTTGGTAAGCTCATCTACTTAACCACTACTCGTCCTAATATATGTTTTGCTGTGAATCAGGTGAGCCTGCATATGCAAGTTCCAAAGGAGCATCATTGGGGAATGGTGAACCAGCTTTTGATGTNCAAGGATCCAATGCTTTATAGGAAGCTAGTTGGTAAGCTCATCTACTTAACCACTACTCGTCCTAATATATGTTTTGCTGTGAATCAGGTGAGCCTGCATATGCAAGTTCCAAAGGAGCATCATTGGGGAATGGTGAACCAGCTTTTGATGTATCTAAATGGAACAAGAAGTCTTGGTGTATGGATGGGGTGTAATGAGAGTACTGAAGTGGTTGGATACTGTGATGCAGATTGGGCTGGTGATAGAGCTGATAGAAGATCAACTACAGGCTATTGTACATTCATTGGAGGCAACTTGGTTACATGGAAGAGTAAGAAGCAGAAGGTAGTGTCTTGCTCAAGTGCAGAAGCTGAGTATAGTGCAATGTTAAAGCTTACAAACGAGCTTGTATGGATCAAGGGCATACTGAAGCCTCTAGAGATTGAGCAAGCTACCCCAATGACAATGCATTGTGACAACCAAGCAGCAATCCATATAGCCAGCAACTCAGTCTTTCATGAGAGGACCAAGCACAACTCAGTCATCTCAAAGGTTTTATCTTTAGCTAGCTTTTGAGGTTAAGCGGCAAGATGTGGAAGGTGTGATGAAGATGAAGATTCTGGTTACTCTAAAGGGGAGTAACTAGTTTTTGTGGTCACGGTTGGTGAAGACAGCCGTGGGGAGTAAAGGTCTGTGGGGGCATATCACGTCTCGTGAAGTTCCAAAGAGGATTACTCAAGAAGGTGATGAAGGAGACATCACTACGGATGATGAGAAATGGGAGCAAGATGATCTTTTGGTTCTCTCCGTCTTGCAAGGATCATTAGATCAGTCTATCCTTGAGGCGTACAGCTACTGCACAAAGGCAAAGGACCTTTGGGAGACTTTGAAGAAGGTGTATGGGAATGTCTCTAATCTTAGCAGGGTGTTTGAAGTGAAGAAAGCTATCAATGGGTTGATACAAGAAGATGTGGAGTTCACAAAACACTTAGGGAAGTTTAGAGCTTTATGGTCTGAGTTGGAGATGCTTAGGCCAAGTACTACGGTTGAAGAGGAGCTGATTGAGAGGCGTGAGCAAGGCAAAGTCTTTGGACTTCTTCTCACTCTCAATCCTGCTTACAATGGGATCATTAAACACATTTTGAGGGCCGAGAAACTCCCATGTTTGGAGGATGTGTGTGCTCAGATACAAAAGGAGCAAGGGTCCATTGGATTGTTTGGGAACAAAGGTGATCTCACATTGGTGTCCAAGCCAACAAGGCTTATGGGAGAAATGAGGAGAGGAGGTATGAAGGCAGGTTCAATGGAACTTGTGATCAGTGTAAGAAGTATGGGCATAGGAAGAACCAGTGCTGGATACTTCATCCTCACCTAAAGCCGGCCAAGTTCTTGAGAGACAAGGATGGGAAAGCCAACAGTGCTAAGAGTTCTAATGGAGCTGGTACGAGTAAAGCGGCTAATGGTGAAGGCAAGGAAGTGAGTGAGAGCAAGTCTATGGTGGCTTACACGGGTCCATGAGGCTCTTCAAGCACCAGGGGCAATGCCAATGACTACATAAGGAGGTCGGACATTGAGGATCTTATCAAGATGCTCAAAGACAATGGTAATATCATTGCTAACTCTTATGGTGCTTCCTTGCTCACTAGTAATGCAAATGAATGTTATAATTGGTTTAGTATTGCTAGGATGAATGGAAATGGTATAGAGAATGCTAATAGACTCAATGAACCTCTTATCACTTTCAAATCACCTAGTATACTTTGTCACAAGGCTGAGAACATAACTAGACCTCTTATAATTGATTCTGGAGCTACTCACCATATGATAAGTGATACAAGTTTAATCAAGAACTTAGAACCTGCCAATGGTAATGTTTTGATTGCAAATGGTGATAAAACTCCTACTAGAGGTGTTGGTACTTTAAGATTGTTCAATAGGGATTCTAAAGCTTTATATATGCCTGAATTTACTAACAATCTTTTTTTAGTGTCAGGAAGTGTACCAAGGATTTAAATTGCAATGTGATATTCACCCCTAATGATGTGAGATTTCAGGATATTGAGAGTACCAAGATGATTGGTAGAGGAGCTACCAAGGGAGACCTATATGTTCTTGAAGACTTAGCTCTTGTTTCAGATTTTAGTTGTTTTAATTCTGCTTCTGTTTTGAATAAAAGTGCTCTGTGGCATGCTAGACTAGGACATCCACATGTTAGAAATTTAAACTTGATGTTACCAGGTGTTGTTTTTGAAAATGATGATTGTGAGGCTTGCATTTTAGGCAAACATTGTAAAACTGTTTTTAAAAAGTCTACTACTATCTATGAAAGTTGCTTTGATTTAATACATTCTGATGTGTGGACTGCTCCATGTTCATCTAGAGATAATTTTAAATACTTTGTAACTTTCATTGATGAAAAATCTAAATACACCTGGTTAACTTTAACACCTACAAAGGATAGGGTGATTGATGCATTTAGGAACTTTCTTGCATATGTGACTAACCATTATCAAGCTAAGGTTAAGATTTTCAGGTCAGATAATGGAGGAGAGTACACAAGCCATGCGTTCAAGCATTTTCTAGCTCAACATGGGATTCTTCATCAAACTAGCTGTCCCTATACCCCTCAGCAGAATGGAGTCTCTGAAAGGAAGAATAGACATCTTATGGAGATTGCTCGTTCTATGATGTTTCAAGCAAGTGTGCCAAAAAGATTTTAGAGTGATGCTGTGGCTACTGCTTGCTATCTAATCAACCGAACCCCTACTAGAGTACTTGATGGTCAATCTCCATTTGAAGTCCTCAACAAGTACAAGCCAAGCTTGGATCACTTAAGAGTCTTTGGTTGTCTAAGCTTTGTGCTTGTCCCGGGAGAGCAGAGAAACAAGTTAGAAGCTAAGAGTACCAAGACTATGTTTGTGGGTTACTCTACAAGCCAAAAGGGGTATAGATGCTATGATCCAGTAACTAGAAGAGTTCTTGTGTCAAGGGATGTCAAGTTTATTGAAGCAAGAGGGTACTATGATAAGGAGAATCAAGAAGAATTGAAAGATCTTACAGCAGATAGAGGAGCCACTTTGAGGATAATTATGGAGAGGCTTGGGATCAAAACTACCCAGGATATGAGAAGTGAGGCTCCAAGACCACAAGAAGCAGAAGGTACATGTCAATCTCCTCACCTTGATCATGAGAGGGGGAGAGAAAATGCAAACCAAGGTGGCTCTAATGGTCATGAAGGACAAGAGCCAAGTAGCAAAGAAGATGAAGCAAGTAACCAAGAGAATCAAGAAGGTTCTCAAGAGGTATGAGCTCCGGGTCTCCTGATCAAGGTGCATCTCATGAGAATAGTGAAGATGTGGAGGATCAAGGAGTAGAAGAGGAGCATATAGAAGAAGTGGGTCAGCAACCTCTAAGGAGAAGTACAAGAATAAGGCTTCCATCCTCTAATATGGTTAAGACAAAAGTATAATACAATGCACAAGCTGTGGAGCATCCATCTCAAGTGGTTTATTCTTTTGCTGAGTTTCCGGATGAGCATTGTATGTTTGTGGAAAGCTTGGATAAGAATGATGTTCCAAGAAGCTATGAGGAAGCTATGCAAGATAAAGAATGGAGAGAGTCTGTGGCAAATGAATCTGATGCTTTGATAAGGAATGATACATGGTATGAAAGCAATCTTCCAAATGGCAAGAAGGCAGTGACGAGTAGATGGATCTTTACCATCAAGTACTTGCCTAATGGAAAGATAGAGAGAAAGAAGACTAGGCTGGTAGCAAGGGGGTTTACTCAAACCTATGGTGAAGACTACATTAATACCTTTGCTCCAGTTGCTAAACTTCATACCATCAGGATTGTATTGTCAGTGGCTGTGAATCTTGAGTGGGGATTGCGGCAAATGGATGTGAAGAATGCTTTTCTTCAGGGGGAGCTTGAAGATGAAGTGTACATGCAACCTCCTCTGGGCCTGGAACACTTAGTAAAGCCAGGGAATGTGTTGAGACTGAGGAAAGCTATTTATGGCCTTAAGAAGCCACCAAGAGCTTGGTACAACAAGCTGAGTACTACTTTGAATGGGAGAGGTTTTAGGAAGTCTGAACTCGACCACACCCTTTTCACTCTCACCACTCCATAAGGTATAGTTGTCCTCTTGGTGTATGTTGATGATATCATCATAACCGGGAGTGACAAGGAAGGTATACAAGCTACTAAAGACTTTCTTAAATCAGTGTTTGATATTAAAGACTTGGGAGAAATGAAGTACTTCCTTGGAATTGAGATAGGTAGATCCAAGGAAGGTTTATTCATGTCTCAAAGAAAATATACACTTGATCTTTTGAAAGATGCAGGTAAGCTTGATGGCAAGACTGCTACGATGTCTATGGAGGATGGTTACAAGGTTCCTCGTGAGGGGGAGGTTGAGGATAGCAAACCATTCAAGGATCCAAAGCTTTATAGGAAGCTGTTTGGTAAGCTGATTTACCTTACCATTACGCGTCCTGATATATGTTTTGCTGTGAATCAGGTGAGCCAGCATATGCAATTGCCAAAGGAGCATCATTGGGAGATGGTGAACAGGCTCTTGATGTACTTGAATGGAACAAGGGGTCTTGGTGTTTGGATGGGGTGCAATGGGAGCACTGAAGTTGTTGGATACTATGATGCTGATCTGGCTGGTGATAGGACGGATAGAAGATCAACTACAGGTTATTGCACATTCATTGGAGGCAACTTGGTTACATGGAAGAGTAAGAAGCAGAAGGTGGTGTCCTGCTCTAGTGCGGAAGCTGAGTATAGGGCCATGTTGAAGCTTACTAATGAGTTAGTATGGATCAAGGGCATACTGAAGAATTTAGAGATTGATCAAGCTACTCCAGTGACAATTCATTGTGACAACCAATCCGCAATCTACATAGCAAGCAACTCAGTCTTTCATGAGAGAACCAAGCATATAGAAGTTGATTGCCACAAAGTGAGGCAAATGATGGTGCTTGGAGTGATCTTAGATCTTTCTATACCCAGCTAATCCCCTTGCAATGTGGTCTTTACTCTTTTCCTTATCAAGGTTTTATCCCTAAGGACTCAAGGGTTTTCTTTGGTAAGGTTTTTAATGAGGAAGACCTCATTGCACTTCCAAGCTAGACTTGTTTCACATTGTCTAGCTTGAGGGGGAGTGTTGAGTTATGAAATAAATATGAGATGAGATGTTTATACTTTGAGAAGAGAAGAAGGGTTTATGAGGTTGTGTACGGGCAAGGAGTGTCGTCCGTACACTAGAGTTACCATGGTGAAAATACTGTGGTAAAGAAGGTAAAGAGTGATCAACAAGAAAGAGGAGTGAAAGGCTCTAGTTGGGAGAGAAGGAATGACTAGTGTTCGGATATGCAAGGAAGAGTAGTGACCGTTTATGGATAAGAGAAGAATGCTTTACCTTTACAGGCTGGAAAGGGATCCGGTCAAGATGCCATTGGCATCTTGCGTGTGAAGACTCTCCACCATTCATTTGAAATAGGCGCGCCACTCTCCCTTTGACTTCACATGCTTGGGAAACCTCTCTATGACTTCTTGTATACGAAAACCCTTATGCTCTTGCCAATATAAACCGTGTAACCTCTCATTATTAATGTTAAGCAAGTATTGTGTCTCTTTCTCTCTAGACTAAGTCACTATTCAAATCTTAAGTTACTAGTCACAGAGTCTTGCCTAAACTACTCCAAATCTTGTTCTTTCTTTTTATTCTCTTCCTAATCTCTTTCTAAACTCAGATTATTACTAAAACATTAACCTGGACTTGCCAAAGTGGTCAGTAAACTCCATCCCCTCCTGAGACAGGTCGTTTATGGCCTTCTTAAGCTCATACACACCGCTTAGATTAGATGAGTTGCCATAAACCTTGTGTAAAGTTTCCCAAAGCTCTTTAGCACTCTCACAGTATGAATAACCTCCATATAATGGAAGTTTCAAGAGAGCTTTGGAGGATGAACAAGACCATGAGATCTTCTTGCTGCCATTTCCCTCTATCTTCAAGCTTAGAGACGGTTTGACTTGGAGCTGCTTGTATACAATGGTTCCACAAGCCTTTTCCTCCAAGGGCTGTCTTCAAAAGTCTGGACCAGAGGAGGTAGTTTGAGCCTTTGAGCACCACTGGTATCACCATCTTAGACGCTATACTTCTTTTTTTCTCCATCTTGAAGAGTTTTGGACCAGTGGACAATAGAGAGTACCCACTGGTTTGCGAGAAACTGAGCTTGAATCTGGACTTTGATGAAGCTTGCTGGACTGAGCTGAAGCTTTCTTGAGTTCAAGAGACTGAATATTTCCTTTATCTTGATTTCTGGTGAGGTTTTTCCCTCCTGGAAAACCTTTGGACCAGAGGATAAGAGGATAGACAAAAAAAACAGAGTTTTTAAAGAGAGATTTGAGCAGATTTGCTTTGCAGAAGCTGTATAGGTTTTAAGGAGCTTGAGAGCTCTAATACCATGTGAGAATTGATAAAACAGTGTGAGGATGAAGTAGAGACAGAGTATGGTCGGATTTAGTGAGAAGAGAATGAAGAGAGTATGTGAGAATGAAAGAGAATGCTAAGGAGAATAAGAGAGTATTGAAGACTTCTTAAGTATTTCGTGAGAGAGAGAGTGAGAACCAGAGATTATTAGAGAATTAGGGAAAATAATAGAACAGAGAATGATGAAGAAGAGGACTCCTCTCACTTAGATTATTTCGTGATACATGGAGGCTTTATATAGCCAAAATACAGCAACTTGCAACAACATTAAACTATGAATAAACAAGGGAAGCATAAACTATAATATTGTGGGAAATAGAAGTGGTCAAGAGGGTAAGGACAAGCTCTGGCTCGTCCAGCATAAGAGAAAGAGACAGGAGAGAGAGGTGGGCACAGTCTTGCTAATATTTTTAGGATTTTAGAAAGTGAAATGAGTGTTTAGAGTTATTTAAAGAAAGATTAAGATGAGAATAAAGATTAGTAACCAAAGTCTAGAGATTAAGAAAGTAACCAAGACTAATATTTTTCAGAACTGTCTAATCTTTCATTAAGGATGTGTTTACATATTTATAGCCTCAGCTTTACAAGATTACTCGACATAAGGTTAAGAGGAAGAGAGACCAAAGCATGTGTAGTCAAACATAATGGGAGCGTGTATTTGAAATGAATGGCTTAGGACCCTCACACGCTTGATCCGGTTGGCTTCTTGACCAGATGCCTCCGTGCCTTTACAGCCTGTAAAGGTAAGCCTGATCCACTCCAAACGGTCATCTTCCTTTGCTAGATCAGACCCTCCACTTCCCTTAGTGTCTTTGACATTCCCATGCAACCTTTTCTTGTTTCCTTGTTACCCACGGTAACTCACATTGTACGGACTTACTATGTCCGTACAATCCACCCTAAATCTGCACCAACTCTCTTCTCTTCTCCTTCTTGTAAAGACTCATCTCATAGTTTACTTAACACACCTCAACACCTTATTTAACTCAATACAACTCAACACTCCCCCTCAAGCTTGACCATGTGGAACAAGTCAAGCTTGGAATGCCATGAGCACCTTCCTCATTAAAAACCTCACTAAGGAAAACCCTATTGGGATAAAACCCTAATGAGGAAAAGAGTAAAAGCCCCATGGCGAGCGCACTAGCTGGGTATAGTAAGATCCATGAGTCCTAACCTGATGTGTATGGACTCCATGGTCTTTTGTCTAGCTGCCTTAGTGAAGACATCATCTAACTGATCTTCACTTCTTGTATAGCATGGTAAGATCACTCCTTGAACCAACATCTGCCTCACCTTGTGGCAATCAACTTCAATATGCTTGGTCCTCTCATGGAACACTGAGTTGGAAGCAATGTGGATTGCTGCTTGGTTGTCACAATGCATAACCATTGGTGTAGACTGCTCGATCTCCATATGCTTCAGTATTCCTTTGATCCATACAAGCTGATTGGTTAGCTTCAACATAGCTCTATACTCATCTTCTGCACTTGAGCACGATACCACCTTTTACTTCTTGCTCTTCCAAGTCACCAAGTTGCCTCCAATTAATGTGCAATAACCGGTTGTTGATCTTCTATCAGCTCTATCACCAGCCCAATCCGCATCACAGTATCCTACTACTTCAGTGCTTCCATTACACCCCATCCATACACCCAAAGAGGATGTACCATTTAGATACATCAGAAGTCTCTCCACCATGTTCCAATGATGCTCCTTTGGTATTTGCATATGCTGGCTCACCTGGTTCACAGCAAAACAAATATTATGGAATGGCTTGCTATCTTCAATCTCCCCCTCACGTGGAACCTTGTATCCATTCTCTAAAGGCATCTTAGCTGTTTTTCCTCCTAGCATACCTGCATCTTTCAAAAGATCAAGTGTATACTTCCTTTGAGACATGAATAAGCCTTCCTTGGATCTACAAATCTCAATACCAAGGATGTATTTCATTTCTCCCAAATCTTTAATTTCAAACACAGCTTTAAGATAGTCTTTAAGAGATTGTATACCAGCTTTGTCACTACCAGTTATGATGATATCATCAACATAAACTAGTAGGACAACAATACCTGATGGGGTGGTATGAGTGAAGAGAGTGTGATCGAGCTCTGACTTCCTAAAACCTCTTCCATTCAGTGTAGTACTCAACTTGTTGTACCATGCTCTAGGAGACTGCTTAAGACCATAGATAGCTTTCCTTAAACTTAGAACATAGCCCTTCTTCACTAAATGTTCAAGACCAGGAGGCGGGTACATATAGACTTCATCTTCAAGCTCCCCTTGCAAGAAAGCATTCTTCACATCCATTTGCCACAACTCCCATTCAAGATTCACTGCAAGAGATAACACCATAAGTTTAAGTAAACCCTCTTGCAACCAGTCTTGTTTTCTTCCTATCAATGGTTCCATCAGCATTGTACTTAATGGTGAATATCCATCTACTAGTGTGGAGTTTAGCTACTGGTGCAAAGGTGTCTATATAATCCTCACCATAAGTTTGAGTAAACCCTCTTGCAACCAGTCTTGTTTTCTTCCTATCCATCTACTAGTGACCGCCTTCTTTCCCTTAGGCAACTCACTCTCATACCATGTTTCATTCTTCATCATGGCATCGGCTTCAGCAGCAACAGATTCCAACCACTCTTTATCCTTCATTGCCTCCTCATATGTCCTTGGAACAAAGCTGCTATCAAGGGTTGACATGAATGCACAATGTTCTTCAGGGTATTGAGCAAAAGAACACACGGCTTGTGATGGATGTTCAACAGCTTGAGCATTATAATACACCCTTGTGTTCACCCAATTCTCTGGTGGATGTCTAATCCTTGTGCTTCTTCTTAATTGTTGTTTCTGTTCCACTACTGGTTCTGCCTCCCTTTGTGGACTGTCATTGCTATCCTCATTGCCTTGATCAGGTGACACTACTCCTTGATCATGCGAACCTGAGTTCTCTCCTTCCTCATGACTGAACCCTTCATTGTCTTGATCAGGTTCACTTACACTTCCCCCCTCAGGATCAAGGGCAGGAGAGTTCTCATCAGTAGCTCTACTCTCATTGTTAGTACCCGCACTTCTTTGTTCTCTTGAAACTCCTATTCCAAGTCCTTCCAATATAGTCCTCAACACAGCAGCTTTGTCAGATGTGAGGTCTCTCAAATCCTCTTGATTCTTTTCTTCATAGTATCCTCTTTCTTCTATAAACTTCACATCCCTTGATGTCAACACTCTTCTGGTAGTAGGATCATAGCACTTATAGCCCTTTTGAGATGTAGAGTATCCTATGAACATAGCCTTTGTACTCTTTGCTTCCAACTTGTTCCTCATTTCTCCGGGTATAAGCACATAGCACAAGCAACCAAAGACTCTCAAATACTCCAAGGAAGGCTTGTACTTGTTAAGAACTTCAAAAAGAGCTTGGTCTTTAAGAATTTTGGTTGGGGTGCGGTTGATAAGGTAAGAAGATGTAGACACAGCATCACTCCAGAATCTCTTAGGGACATTGGCTTGGAACATCAACGACCTAGCCACTTCCATCAGATGCCTGTTCTTCCTTTCAGTTGTAAATTTAATGAAGAACAAGTGTGTTTAGCTTAAGAACAAGAGAGAGAATGAGAGTTTAATCCGTGAGTGTGAGAGAGAGAGTGTAGGAAGGATTTCTTTATTTCCTTGCTTTACAAATATGAATGAGTTACAATATTTAAAGGCAAGTTGCCTCAGCACCTAAACAAGATATTTAACAAAAGGAATGAATAAAATAAAGTGCATCTGGTCGAGGACAGTGACAGCTCCTAAACGGTCATCAAGGAGCCTCTCCTTAAGTTGAACATGTGCCTAATACTATAAACAATCCAGCCTTGTCCTCTTGCTTCACACACGGATCCCTCTTGCTTCACTAATGGATCTATTGGCTCCTTGACTGATTTAAATTCATCTTCTTGTCTTCCAAGGTAAGTTAGGTCATGTAAGAAAGCTTGGAAGCCAAGATGGTACAGACAAACTTGTATCACAAGTATTGTACGGACCAAACTTCTTTAACTCGCCCAAATGCTCTCTTATGTATTGATGCTTCATGTCTTCACCTAAATATCAGCTACACCATTCTGTTAAGGAGTGTATGGACAGCTAGTTTGGTGTAAGATCCCATGTTGAGCAAGATGCTGCTTGAACGCATTGCTTGTGTACTCACCTCCATTATCAGACCTGAAATCTTGATCTTAGCATGATAATGGTTAGTTACATAAGCTTGAAAGTTTCTAAATGCATCAAGGACCCTATCATTTGTTTGAATTAAGGTTAACCAGGTGTATTTAGATTTTTCATCAATGAATGTGACAAAATACTTATAATTCTCTCTAGATAAACAAGGAGCAGTCCAAACATCAGAGTGAATTAAGTCAAAGCAATTATCATAAACAGTAGATGAAGTTTTAAAAACACTCTTACAATGCTTGCCTAAAATGCAAGCTTCACATTTATNCATGAGGATGACCTAATCTAGCATGCCACAAAGCATTTTTATTCAAGACAAAAGCAGAATTAAATGAGCAACTATAATTGGAAATGGGAGCTAAGTCTTCAAGCACATAGAGATCTCCTCTTGTAACTCCTTGTCCAATAAGTTTACTGCTCTCAATATCCTGAAACTTCACATCATTAGGACTAAAAACAACATTACACTGAAGGTCAGTAGCACATTTCTTAACTGAAAGAAGATTAGCTGTGAATTCAGGCATATAGAAAGCTTTAGACTCTTTGCTAAACAATCTTAAATCACCTATTCCTCTAATAGGTATTTTATCACCATTTGCAATCATCACTTGACCACTAGCAGGCTCAATGTTCTTAATCAAATTTGTATTCACTTATCTTGTGATGAGAAGCACCAGAATCAACAATAAGAGGTTTAGGCATGTTCTTAGCAGTATGACAAAGTAAACTAGGTGATCTAGAGCAGTTACTAAGATATGTTTTGTCATAAGTATTATCCATCCTAGCAATCTTAGCAAACTCATTCTCAATCAACCT
This sequence comes from Eruca vesicaria subsp. sativa, assembly GCA_932364175.1. NCBI lineage: Eukaryota > Viridiplantae > Streptophyta > Magnoliopsida > Brassicales > Brassicaceae > Eruca > Eruca vesicaria. Next base: position 58,622 of record CAKOAT010145599.1, on the reverse strand, counting down.
AGTACTCCTATCATTTTCAAATGCATTTCCTAGGCTACTCATTACTAGAGAAGCTCCAAAGGAATAGCCATTGTTACTAAGGATGTTACCGTTATCCTTAAGCATTTTGATGAGAGCATCCATGTCGGACCTCCTGATGAACTCATCATTGCTCCGGGTTCCTTGACCTCCAGTGTAAGCAACTAGAGGCTTGCATTCACCCGCATTGCCTTCTCAAGTCTCACGCCCATCTCCCTTGTTGTTCCGGCTTGTACCAGCACCACTTGATCCCTCAGAAACATTGGCCCTTCCTTCTCTTTCTTTTATGAGCTTGGCAGGCTTCAAATGATGGTGGAGAATCCAGCATTGGCTCCTCTTGTGACCATGATTCTTGCAATGATCGCAGTTCCCATTAAACCTCCTCTCTTCAAACTTGCCTTGAACCGCCTTATTAGCTTGATGTGCTTCACCTTGATCCACTTGAGAAGCTTGATTTGCCAAAGACAACTCTCCTTTACCTCCAAATAGGCCTATAGACCCTTGCTCCTTCTGAACCTGAGCGCAAACATCTTCCAAAGATGGGAGTTTATCCGAATGCAAGATATGCTTGATGAGGCTATTGTAGGCTGGATTCAAGGTAAGTAACAATCCAAAGACTTTGTCTTGTTCTCTCCTCTTATTCAGCTCATCTACATCAATGGTGCTAGGCCTCAGCATCTCAAGTTCAGACCACAAGGCCCTGAACCTTCCCATGTGTTTGGTGAACTCAACATCTTCTTGAACCAAATTGTTTATGGCTCTCTTAACTTCGAACACCCTACTCAGATTAGATATGTTGCCATATATCTTCTTAAGAGTGTCCCAAAGTTCCTTTGCCTTCTCACAGTAGCTGTATGCTTCAAGGATTGATGGCTCAATAGAGCTTTGCAACACGGACAGCACAAGAAGGTCATCTTGTTCCCACTTGTCCTCCGCGCTCACCTCCTCTTCTTTGTCTTCCTCGTGAGTAATGAGCTTTGGGATTTCACCAGACGTAATGTGACCCCATAGGCCCTTACTTCCCACGGCTGTCTTCACCAGCCTTGACCACAATAGATAGTTATCTCCCTTGAGAGTAACCGGAATCTTCCATCTTCCACCATGTTCTTCCATCTTGAGCAGCTAGACTTCGTCAGCTTGAACAAGTAGAGATCCTGGGTTGAGATGACACAACACCTTCAAAGTTTGAACCTTTAGTCTTGAATCTTCAGAATAACCACCAAAGAGACAGTCTTGAACCCGCGGAAACACAAAGACAAGAACTTGTTTAGATCGACCCCTCCATGAGCTTTTCCTAGAGTCTTCACTTCAACAAGCTTCTTGTCTTCAAGATTACAATCACGAACACAGATTATCACTAACCTGGCTCTGATACCATAGTATTTTTAGGATTTTAGAAAGTGAAATGAGTGTTTAAAGTGATTTAAAGAAAGATTAAGATGAGAATAAAGATTAGTAACCAAAGTCTAGAGATTAAGAAAATAACCAAGACTAATATTTTTCAGAACTGTCTAATCTTTCATTAAGGATGTGTTTACATATTTATAGCCTCAGCTTTACAAGATTACTCGACATAAGGTTAAGAGGAAGAGAGACCAAAGCATGTGTAGTCAAACATAATGGGAGCATGTATTTGAAATGAATGGCTTAGGACCCTCACACGCTTGATCCGGTTGGCATCTTGACCAGATGCGTCCGCGCCTTTACAGCCTGTAAAGGTAAGCCTGATCCACTCCAAACGGTCATCTTCCTTTGCTAGATCAGACCCTCCACTTCCCTTAGTGTCGTTGACATTCCCATGCAACCTTTTCTTGTTTCCTTGTTACCCACGGTAACTCACATTGTACGGACTTACTATGTCCGTACAATCCACCCTATATCTGCACCAACTCTCTTCTCTTTTCCTTCTTGTAAAGACTCATCTCATAGTTTACTTAACACACCTCAACACCTTATTTAACTCAATACAACTCAACACTTGCTGAGTGAAAGTGACAGCCGGCTCATCTTCTTATGCACATGTGACCTTCTTTGTTTAATATAAACTGACTCCTTAAATAATTTGAATTTGAATCACATGGTTCCCTGGAGCTTAATAACAGTCACAAGAGTCTCCATAACTCCTCCCTTGCCTTGCAAGACACTCGTGGTCAAGATGATAGCTAGTGGAGCAAGTTTGTACGGACAGCTTCAATTTTCCTTGTTTCAGATGCTTAGTTTGCTTGCTCTGATACTTGGACTCTTCATTCAACTCCAGCTTTATTTATTCTTCATTCCAACACTAAGGATTGTGTTCTTGATGCATTTAAAAATTTCCAGCTTGGCCATAGGACTTGGACAAGCTTGGAACAGAGAGAACTTGCCTCATTAAAAACCTAAGCATAGAACCACACTTAGGAAAAGTGTACAAGCCTCTCAGCCTAGGGATTGGCCAGTGAGCCTATGGACTTCAGATTTTTCATGGTGGAGTACTTAGGCTCTGGATCATAGCCTTATCTTGTGGTGCAAGTATGAACTCCATCACTTGCACACACCAACATCTCGGATCACTTCTTTAGGCTGATTGTGTCTCCCCCTCAATGTGACAACTCGCCATCTTCAAGAGGCTTTAGAGACCACCAGCTTCTGCTACATAGATCACCAAGTAGGTACCTGATACAATATCCCAAAGTTGCATCAGTTCTTGAGGAAATNCTCCATCACTTGCACACACCAACATCTCGGATCACTTCTTTAGGCTGATTGTGTCTCCCCCTCAATGTGACAACTCGCCATCTTCAAGAGGCTTTAGAGACCACCAGCTTCTGCTACATAGATCACCAAGTAGGTACCTGATACAATATCCCAAAGTTGCATCAGTTCTTGAGGAAATGCACTCAACAATCATTCATAGAAATATAAGAAGCATAATCAGAATGATGAACAATATAAATGAGAGTTTAGGTGTTTCACATTCATAAGTATGGTGGGGAGTGAACTCCACTTGAATTCCCCACTTGGTAAGACAATAATTCCCCACTTGGTTAGCTCAATCTCATGCTTGGGACTGAGAATAATGAAAGACCAAGCTTGCATTGGGACTGTGAGTTCCTTGAGTCTTCTTTAATTTGGTTTATGATGCAAGTGTGAACTCCACAGCTTGCCAATGGCTTGTGGCGGCTGGATCTTCAGGATTGCTTCTTCATTACCCCTCCTCAAGCTTGATCCAGAGAGTATAGGGATGGACCAAGCTTGGAAGTGAGCAAGACTGAGCTAGGACCAGGAGCGCATCACCCCAACAGCTGCACTTAAGTCAACCAGTTCTTCCCTTGATCTCCTCTCCACTGCCAAAAACAACTCTTCCTTGTGTGTCTCTTGGAACCAGGAGCTCAACAACCAAATGGCCTGCGCTTAAATCAACCAGTTCTCTACACACAAGTGATCTCTCCATGGTTAGGAATATCCATCATGTGTAGGCTCTGAATTTCATGGGAAATGTCTTCTTCATTGCCTTGGATTGGTGATGGACAGAGAGCACCTCTTGTGTACCTGGAAACATCACTTAAACTCCAGCAAGAATTAGACCACACAATCGGACCAGACCTTGATAACTCACCAAGTCTGATCCATCATGTTAAACAAGATGCAAAGGACTGAATCTAAACAACTCATTCAGTTCAAGTCCAAGCAACCAACTCTCTAAATGCAAAGGTATGATAACTCATCAATCACAAGGCATCTAGGCAATTTTTATGATCATTTAAACACTAACAAGCTTAAATGACAAAACCAGAGACTATATGACTCATCTAATCAATTTAAACAATTCATGAATGCATCACAGGACCAGGAACAACATATGGATGCAAAACAAGATCATAGACAACTCAAAGATGCATTACAAGATCAGGATACTCTCCTAGACCTCTAGCAATGCCACAAGACATAAAACACGTTCTAATTCATTCAAAGCTTGGACTCATAGAACTCCCATCTCACTGATCCTCTTAGCCATGAAGTGTTCTACTCTTTTTCCTTTGCTTGGTTTTTATCCCATGTGGTTTTTTCTAAGTTAAGGTTTTAATGAGGGAATGCTTCATGGTTTTCAAGCTTGACCAGTCTCTAGGGTCTAGCTTGAGGGGGAGTGTTGAGATGAAGCTATAAAAGACCAAGAGAGATCAAAGAAAAAGTATTGGCGCCAACAAAGACTATTTGAATCTATCTTGGGAATCAAGGCAATCCGTACAACCTAGTGAGCCTTCAAGTGCAAGGAACTGATCTGCCTTATAATGTTTTTGTAGATATCTAAGTTTAGTAAGAGATTAAGAAGAGATTAAGAGACTAAAAGAGAGATTAGACAAGAATCTGAGACTAAGAGACTTGAGATTTGAATAGTAACTTAAGACTAAAGAGAAAGAGACTCAAAACTTTCTTCTTTAGTCTTAATGATGAGTTTACATATATATAGCTGAGGTAAGTAAGGGTTTTCGTGTGTAGAGAAGAAGATAAGCTTCAACATTAAGCATGTGGAGTCAACACTTTTGGCGCCTCTGATTTGAAATGAATGGCCAAGATAAGCCACACGCTTGATACCAAAGGGATCTTGACCGGATGCTTTCTTCACCTTTACACCTTGGACCAGCTGGAAAGTAGACAGACCTTATCTTCAAACGGTAACAAGAGAGAGCCTCCTTCCCATTCAGAGTCTTTGCGTCCCAAAGCCTCTTCATCACTCGGAGTCTTCCACCTCTCTTCCTTAGCTCAATAGTACCATCAGTACCTTAAGCCACAAGTTACCATACTTGTACGGATATCTCTTCGTCCGTACAACTCACCCTAAATTTGAACTTCTCAGAATGTTGTCCAAGATCATTTCCACACTTGTAATGATCAAGTGGTCCGTACAGTCCGTACTGTCCGTACCACTTCTTGCCCGAAAGCTCCTAACTCCATCTTCTCTTGTACCAAACCACCTCAACACATATAAACCTCCATCCCAACACATATCTCAACATTTGGTCATGTCAAAGTGGAAATGATTGAGTGTGGTCCGTACAGGTCCATACGGTCCAAGTACATCCGTCCGTACCAAACCTGTTCGGCCAACTCTCTCACTTCTTTTCTCTAATGGCAAAACCCAATGTCTCAACACTCCCCCTCAAGCTAGACACCAAAGAGATGGTTCTAGCTTGAACATCCATGAGGTCTGCCTCATTAAAAACCTTACCAGATTGGTGAGGAAAAGAGTAAAGACCCCACGGCCAAAAGGACTTAGCTAGAGACAAAAAGATCTATGAGTCCCAACCTGAAATGGATGGACTCCATAGTCTTCTGTCTAGCCGCCTTAGTGAAGACATCAGCTAACTGATCCTCACTCCTAGTGAAACAAGGTAAGATCACTCTTTGCTCCATCATTTGCCTCACCTTGTGGCAATCAACTTCTATGTGCTTGGTCCTTTCATGAAAAACAGAGTTGCTTGCTATGTGAATCGCTGCATGGTTGTCACAATGCATTGTCATTGGAGTAGTTTGGATGATATCTAGATGCTTCAAGATGCCTTTGATCCAAACCAACTCATTTGTAAGCTTCAGTATGGCTCTATACTCAGCTTCTGCACTATAACAAGACACCACCTTCTTCTTCTTACTCTTCTATGTAACCAAGTTGCCTCCAATGAATGTGCAATAACATGTGGTTGATCTCCTATCAGTCATATCACCTGCCCAATCCGCATCATAGTAACCAACAATATCTGTGCTTCTATTACACCCCATCCAAACACCTAAACCTCTCGTCCCATTCAGGTACATCAAGAGCCGGTTCACCATCTCCCAATGATGCTCCTTTGGCACTTGCATATGCTGGCTTACCTGGTTCACAGCAAAGCAAATGTCAGGACGAGTAATAGTGAGATAGATGAGCTTACCAACCAGCTTTCTATAAAGCTTTGGATCCTTGAATGGCTTATTATCCTCTATCTCCCCCTCATGTGGAACCTTGTAACCATCCTCCATATGCATCTTAGCCGTCTTGCCACCAAGCTTCCCTGCATCTTTCAAAAGATCAAGTATATATTTCCTTTGGGACATGAACAAACCTCCCTTGGATCTACATATCTCAATACCAAGGAAGTATTTCATTTCTCCCAAGTCTTTGACATCAAAAACAGATTTAAGAAAGTCTTTAGTTGCTTGTATACCTTCCTTGTCATTTCCAGTGATGATGATATCATCAACATACACTAGAATGACAATGATACATGCTGGAGTGGTGAGAGTGAAGAGAGTATGACCCAATTCTGACTTCCTAAAGCCTCTCCCATTCAGTGTGGTGCTCAGCTTGTAGTACCATGCTATTGAGGATTGCTTTAGCCCATAGATGGCCTTCTTCCATCTCAACACATTTCCCGACTTAACCAAATGCTCAAGACCCGGAGGAGGATGCATATACACTTCATCCTCAAGCTCCCCCTGAAAGAAAGCATTCTTCACATCCATTTGCCACAAATCCCACTCTAGATTCACGGCCAAAGACAACATAATTCTGATGGTAAGAAATTTAGCCACTGGTGCAAAAGTATCAATATAATCCTCTCCATAGGTTTGAGTATATCCTCTTGCCACCAGTCTTGTCTTTCTTCTCTCTATCTTTCCATTAGGCAAGAACTTGATGGTAAAGATCCACCTACTAGTAACAGCCTTCTTGCCTTTAGGAAGTTCACTTTCATACCATGTATCATTTCTTATCATGGCTTCTGCTTCAACTTGAACAGATTCTCTCCATTCATTGTCCTCCATGGCTTCTTCATAGCTTCTTGGCACATTATTCTCATCTAGACTCACTACAAACGAGCAATGCTCCTCTTGAAACTCGGCAAAAGAACATACAGCTTGAGATGGATATGTTGAGAAGCTTCTTGGGATCCTAGAGCTTGGTGTTATTCAAGAGGAGAAGCAACCAGGGTTAGGAAGCAATGTAGAGAAGGAAGAAGCAATCTCCAATACGGCTTCAAGTGTTGAGGTTGTTGGAGAGTTGGTGATGAGTTCTCACATAGTTCCAGAGGCATGGTGGTTATCCTAGAAGAAGAAGCAACCAAGACTCACATAATACTTGTATGTGGAGTGTGATCTGGTAGTTCGAGGCCTTAACCTAACAAGATGGTTAGGTGAAAGGGGGAGAGACCAAGATCAGTATGGAGGAAGCACACATGGTGTTGGTGTTGTGCTAGTGGAGTGATGCGCTCCTAAAGCATCACATGAGGGCCATGATCCATGATCTTTGTGTGTCCATCACACTGATGAGAACACAAAAACCCACTGGCCAATCCCTAGGCCTTGTAAGGCTCTACTCTTTTCCTTATGAGGGTTTTATCCCTAAGGAGGGTTTTCTCTCGTAAGATTTTTAATGAGGGAGTTCTTCAAGGTTCCAAGCTTGACTTAGGATCACTAGAGTCAAGCTTGAGGGGGAGTGTTAACTTGAAGAAGAGAAATGGTACTGAGATGAGATTGGATGAAGCAAAGGTCTTGTGCAAGATTAGGGTTGATCTCTGGGAAGCTATAGAAGAGCTTTAGGAGTATCTAAGAAGGTCAAGGAGTGATCTAAGGCTGGTGCAAGGTTAGGGTCAAGTCAAGGAGTGACTTGACACCATTTGGGAGGAGATGGAGTAGTGTGAAAAATTAGGGTTAGGGCTTGTACGGATTTGGTACACACGGATGTACTCGGGCCGTACGGATCCGTACAAGACCAATGTTGCCCTAAGATGCTTAAAACTTCAATCTTTATAAATTGATGTGAGCAAGCTTTGGGATGATGTTTACTCTCAGGAACATCATCTGAGATTGTATCTTGGTGCACAAGGCAAGTGGTGACGTGCTGGTGAAGTTACAAAGTGAAGAGAGTTTGAAATGGTAGCTTTGGCGCTAAGGAAGTGTCTTGGAAGGTGCCTAAAGCTAACCATGGTTCTGACTAAGTAAGACAGGCTGTAAAGGAAGGTTATGAACCTGGACACAAAGAGGATCAGGTTCATAATGCACCAAAAGCAAAAGGGAAAGCAAAAGCAAAAGGTGGAGCTTTACACTTGCATATAATCTGATCCATCAAATTCAAATGGAGTGATCTTGTGCATCCACGCCTCTTTACAGCTTGCACCAGCACACACCAAGACCAGTCCTCTCCCATCTCAGCCATCCATCTTCTTAAGTTAATAGGAACCATTAGATGTAGGTTTAATGAGTTCCAAACTGTAAAATGCTATATAAAGCCATTGTGGCCGAGTTGTAAAAGTTAAGAGAGTGAGAAGGTATTGCCTCTCCTCCTTCAGAAATAAAAACAGTGTGTTCTTGATCAGATTCTCTTTAGACTATCCCTTTCTTAAACTCTTAAACTTATACACTCTTAAATCTCTCAAAGACTCTTGTTTCTGATCATAGTTCATATTTGTTTAGTCATCAGATTTCTTTCTTCACCAAACAAACATCAAACTTGTTTTTCTATTCTCTCACACACACAACAATAGTTGCTAGATCTCTTAGAAACTAACATGGTATCAGAGCCAGGTTCATTAGAACCTTAGCTTGAAGCTTTCGCATGATTAGAGCTCTCTCCTCAACTCAAAATCAAACCGCAAAGACATGTGCATCTGGTTCTAGTCTCTTATAGAAAAAGAGGTCTGAAGCTCAAGATGGTGTGTTCTCCTGTTCTATCAAGCTATCCTGACCAGTCCAAGTGAAGAGATTCGTTGGAAGCAAAGGTGGATGGAGAGGATTAGCTACCCTCTTTCAAAACACCTTGTCCAAGCTGTTCTTGTTCATCCGGGTACAAGAGAAGTTATCAAGGAGCTGGTTCTGAGAAGTCTTGAAGAAAGGAGGGGTCTTTGAGTTGGTGGTACAATATGGTGGGTCATGAACTGAAGGAGAACGAGATGGGTGACGATCCAAGCTCAAAACCTCATCTAGCCATGGCCGGATCCATTACAAGTATAAGGACCAACCTGGTTCCTTGAGAGTGAGCGATTCTTAAACTAAATGTTTATTGCGCTTATGTTATGAACTGAGTGTGATTGTGTGGTGTGATGAGAACTTAAGGATTGAATAGAGATTGCTAAATGAAAAAGTTTAGTTCTTGTTGCTTAATGTGTATTGATTTGGTGATTGAAAAGTTGAAATGAATGCTCCGAATTAAATTAAGAGAGCTAGGATAATAAGATAGTGTATCTGAATCTGGTTGCTCTTGAACTTGAATCTGACCTAAAGCATGTCATTGTATGATGTCGTGTGATGATAGAAGTGATTAGCTCCGGTACCTTGTAGTGAAGAATGTGTTTGATTGAAACTACTTGCATACATGGATTGAAAACCGATTTAAAGTTAATGCATTATATCATAGTGTTGCCTTACATTGAAGCATTAGATTCATGTCTAGATGCTGAGTTAAGGAACATGGAAAAATTGCCTAAGTAGCTTGCATTGTATCTTGAAGGGAACATGCTTGTATTTAGAGAGCTTGCTTACATAGATAAGAGCTTGCTAATGCTTGTTTCTGTCTAGTGTAAAGCTAGAGACATTGGTGATCAAAACTTGATGATAAATCAAGAGATGATCACAATGCTATTGTGTCTTATCTTTTCTGGAGTTTGAGTGATGTTTCAGGTTCACAAGAAGTGCTCTTGGTTCACCATCCATCCATGTAGAAGAGGAAGACTTTGCCCATTGTTGAAGGCAATGGAGAATGGTTACTAAAGAAGAGAGGCGCCACTGATGTGAAGGTCTCACTTAAGCTCACTTTCAAGCTTGGCTCTCAAGTCTCAATCCAAGCTTGAGGAGGGGATTAAGTGAGCTATAAGGCGGTTCATGAGGTCCATTTCATGCACACTGAAGAAGCCATCCGGGTCTAGGCAGTGGCGTGTCTAGGCAAGAGATTGTTCAGAGCAGTCTTGGCTTGTGAGAAGATGAAGGTTACTCTATCAATGCGGCTTCTAGAGTGAGGTGGTTGAAGAGTTAGCTGAGGGTTCCACAAGCATTGCAAGAAGGTGGTGAGATCAGAAGAGATGCAGCAATGGAATGATGAAGATTAAGGATCAAGAAGCTATTCCGTTCAAGCTAGACTTGTTCCACATGGTCTACCTTGCGAGGGAGTGTTGAGAAGCTTCTTGGGATCCTAGAGCTGTGAGAATAGGTAAAACAGAGTGTAAGAGTGATGTAGTGACAAAGAATGGTCGATTTAAGTGAAGGAGAATGAAAGAAACCAGAGAGAATGAAAGAGAATGCAGTAGAGAGTCTAAGGAGAATAAGAGTGTTCTTGAGAGTGTTCTTGAGAGATTTAGTAACCAGAGAGATTAGAGACTTAGAGAGAGTTTCTGTAACAGAGAATATGAAGAAAGAGAACTCCTCTTTGCTTGATTCAATTCGTGATACAAGAGGGCCATTAAGTAGCCAAAGAAACTACATTACAAGACAAACAAAGAGAAATAAAGAACTAATACTTTTGGGACAGAATAAATTAATATTAAGAGAGTGAAGCCAAAGAGGAAGATGCCAAGGGGCTTCTGGTGGTCTGGTCATGAAAGAGACAGCACAAAACGGACCACTCGCTTCAGATCACATGTGATATCCTTTGTTTAATATAAACTGACTCCTGCACCTTTGTTTAATATAAACTGACTCCTTCAGTTTGAATTCGAATCACATGGTTCCCTGGAGCTTAATAACGGTCACAAGAGTCTTCATAACTCCTCCTTTGCCTTGCAAGACACTCATGGTCAAGATGATAGCTTGTGGAGCACGTCTGTACGGACAACTTAAAATTTCCTTGTTCCGGATGCTTAGTTTGCTTGCTCTGATACTTGGACTCTTCATTCAGCTCCAGCTTTATTTATTTTTCATTCCAACACTCCCCCTCAAGCTTGGCCATAGGAGATCCTTGGACAAGCTTGGAACTAAGAGAACTTGCCTCATTAAAAACCTAAGCATAGAACCACACTTAGGAAAAGAGTACAAGCCTCTCAGCCTAGAGATTGGCCAGTGAGCGTAAGGACTTCAGATTTATCATGGTGGAGTCCTTAGGCTCCTGATCATGGCCTAATCTTGTGGTGCAAGTACGAACTCCATCACTTGCACACACCAACATCTCGGATCACTTCTTTAGGCTGATTGTGTCTCCCCCTCAATGTGACAACTCGCCATCTTCAAGAGGCTTTAGAGACCACCAGCTTCTGCTACATAGATCACCAAGTAGGTACCTGATACAATATCCCAAAGTTGCATCAGTTCTTGAGGAAATGCACTCAACAGTCATTCATAGCAATATAAGAAGCATAATCAGAATGATGAACAATATAAATGAGAGTTTAGGTGCTTCCCTTTCATAAGTATGGTGGGGAATGAACTCCACTTTAATCCCCACTTGATAAGACATCTCTCAGATCATAAGAAGCTCATTCACACTCCCCCTGAAGCTTGGAACCGAGAATAGGTGAATGTACACGCTTGCAAGGTTGCAATGAGTTCAAGATGACTTCTTTGATCCGGCTGGTGAGGAATGATGCAAGAGTGAACTCCACTTCTTGCCAAGAGACAATGGACGACTTGGATCCTCATATTGTCCTATATATAATCATGAGAGCAAGACATGAAGGAAAAGACATATAGGCGAGTAAATGTAATGTGATCCGTACAACTTGTACGGATAACCTATCTCAACATGGCTTGACCTAGAGTGTCTTGGAAGACACGAAATGGTATGACGAAGCAAGGAGAAGGGTCTGATCTCGTCTGGTTTGAATGGAGAAGTCAAAGGGAACCGTTGGGATAAGAAGACAAGAGGGACAATTAAATAAGAATATAAGTCACATGTCCTCTTTAGCATTCCAGCCGTTTAAGACCAGTCCTTTTCATCCTCTTGGTCGAGCACATTGATTATATTATCTTCTCTTGTCTTGTATCTCCTAGATTAGTCTTTAAATAACCTTTGTAAGTATTCATTTTAAGTTAAGAAAATAATCCTTCCTATTCTCGTGTCAACATACCTCTCTCTCTCTCTTCTCTCACGAATCAAACTCTCATTCTCTCTTGTTCTTGAAGAGTTCTTCATTATTTCTTCAATAAACTTACATGGTATCAGAGCTTTAAGCTTCTGAACCTATTCTTTACTTCTGCAAAGCTACTCTACACTTCATTCTCTTTCATTCTCACGGTTTATCCTTAAATACACTCTTTTACCCACTGGACAATAGCTTCTCGAAATGGAGTACAACTTCAACAGAAAGCCAGTGGTGATTCCAGTTACCCTAAAGGGGGTAAACTACCTCATTTGGTCAAGATTGACAAGAACAGCCCTTGGTGGAAGAGGCTTATGGGAGCACATCACTTCAGGTGAAGCACCAAAGCAAATCACACAAGGAGAAGATGGCGAGGAGATTATAGAGGTGGATGAAGGCAAATGGGGTCAAGAGGATCTCATGGTGCTGTCTATCCTACAAAGCTCACTCGATGTTCCTATCATGGAAGCCTATTCACATTGTGAAACCGCAAAACAACTTTGGGAGACCTTACAAAAGGTTTATGGAAATACTTCAAATCTTACCCGGATCTTTGAAGTAAAGAGAGCCATCAACAACTTGCAACAAGAAGAGATGGATCTAACCAAGCACCTTGGGAAATACAGTCAGCTTTGGTCTGAGCTTGAGATGCTGTGACCAAGCACCACTGACCCTAACATCCTTGAAGAGAGGCGTGAGCAAGACAAAGTCTTTGGACTACTTCTCACCCTTAACTCGAGCTTCAATGACTTGATAAAGCACATTCTCCGGGCAAAAGAATTACCAAGCTATGATGAGGTGTGCTCACAACTTCAGAAAGAGCTAGGGTCGGATGGATTACTTGGTGGCAAAGGTGACTTATATATGGCTCACAAGGCTGAGAATGGAGAAGCTCCAGCAGCAGTCAACAAAGCGGCTTACAAACCAACTGGAGATAGGCGCTCAGGCTTTTGTGACCATTGTAAGAAGACAGGCCACACCAAGAACAATTGCTGGACTCTCCATCCTCACCCAGACCATCCTAACTAACAAGTATGGACAAGGCAGAGCACATGAAGCAAGAGCTCAAGATGTTCAGTCACATAATGCGGGTACTATGCGCATAAGAGAGGAGGGAAAGGCCATGGTTTCAACCACCTTTGCTGCTGCAATCTCTTCTCAACCTGTCCAAGAGGACTCCTTATCTTCGCAAGTCAGACATTGAGGCCTTAATCAAAGCTCTCAATGCAAACTCTTGTAACAAACATGCATTTACACATAGTAGGACGTTCAATACCTATTTAAATACCAAACCTTTGATTGTTGATTCAGGGGCTACTCATCATATGATTAGGGATCCTAGTCTCATTAGTAATGTAGAACCTGCATTAGGAAATGTTAGGATTGCTAATGGTGATAGTATTCCTATTGAGGGAATAGGAAACCTGAAACTGTTTGAAAAAGAATCTAAAGCACTTTACATGCCCTCATTTGCTTCTAACTTAATATCGGTTAAGAAGGCAACCACTGATCTAAATTGTAATGTCATTTTTAGTCCTAATGAGGTTTATTTTCAGTAAATTGAGACAAGTAAACTGATTGGAAAGGGTGTGAGCAAGGGAGATCTCTATTTGCTTGAAGGCACCAAGTTTCAATCTGATTTGCAATCTGCTTTTAAATCTGCTTCTGTTTTAGATTCTAATGTATTATGGCATGCTAGATTAGGCCATCCTCATTCTCGTGCCTTGGGATTAATGTTTCCTAATCTATCCTTTAAAAATGATACTTGTGAGGCTTGTATCTTAGGCAAACATTCCAAGACTGTTTTTCCTAAATCAACTACTATCTATGAACATTGTTTTGATTTAGTTCACTCAGATGTTTGGACTGCTCCTTGTGTCTCTAGGGAAAATCAAAAGTATTTTCTTACCTTCATAGATGAAAAATCAAAATATACGTGTGTTTGGTTGTCCTTGTTTTGTCTTGATTCCAGGAGAACAAAGGAACAAATTAGAGGCCAAGAGCATCAAAGCAATGTTCATCGGCTATTCAGCTAATCAAAAGGGGTACAAGTGCTATGTACCATAAACCAGGAGAGTTATGGTGTCTAGGGATGTCAAATTCATAGAGACTAAAGGGTATTATGATGAGAAGAGTTGGGATCAACTCAAAGATCTCTCACATGGGTCCTCGGATAGAGCAACCAACCTGAGAATTATCCTAGAAAGCCTTGGGGATAATCTGTTAGATTTATCAAAGTCTAGGCTGTGTGTGTGTGAGAGAAGCCATTAAAGGCAAGAGAGAATCTGTAATGATGAATGAGAGGGTCTAATGTACACAAGAGTATCCTTGAATCTAAAACAAAGTATAAAGAGATTTAAGAGAGATTTAGAGATTAAGAAAGGGGTAGATTGAAGAGAATCAGATTCAAGAACACTAGTTGTTTATTTAGAAGTGGAGAGGGGAAATCCCCAACTCCCTTAAGAGCTTACAATTCGTCCATTACAGCCTTTATATAGGCAAGTTATATTCTGAAACTTAAAACTATATCTAATGGCTACAAATCACTTGAAGGATGGATCGTTCAGATGAGAGGAGAGTGCTGGTCATGGTCTTGCTGTTGCAAGCTGTAAAGGATAAGCTTGGACTGGATAAAAGGCTGAGATGCTCCCATTTGAATGCATTTGAATTGTGTGGCCGAGATTAGCTTCTTGTGTGCAATGCTGTAAAGTTAAAGGCCTTCTTTAACTTTCCAGTCTGTCCCTTATCTCTTTAGATGCTCTCAGCATATTCCTTTAGCACACTCAGCTCCCAACAGCTCTATGACATCACCCTAAACTCGCACAAACACACGTGAACTTCTTCTTCCCGGTTTGGTTCCATTTACTTGTGTCACAAGTTCACTTTGTTCCTTGTGACCCAAGCTATCTAAATATTGATCACGATTGTCAATATTAATTACTATTCTCAATAGTGATCCCAAACCCTATTTTTGCACAATGCTCAAACGGTTCTTCTAGAGTGGAGTTTATGCAACTTAAGGCAACATTGGTCTTGTATGGATCCGTATGGTCCGAGTACATCCGTCCATACCAAATCCATACAATCCCTAACCCTAAACTTGCACACTACTCCATCTCTTCCCAAATGGTGTCTAAGTCACTCCTTGACTTGACCCTAACCTTGCACCAGCCTTAGATCACTCCTTGATCATCTTAGACACTCCTAAAGCACACCTTTTCTTTTCCTGAGCTCTAACCCTAATCTTTCACTTGACCATCTCTCTCTCTCTCAACACCATTTCTCTTCATCAAGTTAACACTCCCCCTCAAGCTTGACTCTAGTGATCCTAGGTCAAGCTTGGAACCTTGAAGAACTCCCTCATTAAAAACCTTATGAGAGAAAACCCTCCTTAGGGATAAAACCCTCATAAGGAAAAGAGTAGAGCCTTACAAGGCCTAGGGATTGGCCAGTGTGTCTTTGTGTTCTCATCAGTGTGATGGATACACAAAGTCCCTGGATCATGGCCCTCAAGGTGATGCAAGAGTAATCTAAACTTCCTTGCACATCACCACACTTCTCCACACTTCTTAATACAAAGTCTTGGTTGTTTCTTCTTCATTGGTAACCATCTGTGAACTACCCTTCACTAGATTGGCTTCCCCTCTTTGAATAACCACCAAGTACTCTCATTAGTGATCATTGAAGCCTTCTCAACACTCCCCCTCAAGCTTGACCATGTGGAACAAGTCAAGCTTGGAAGGACTGCTTCAATGATCCACCATACAAACCATTACTCACTTCAGACCTTGCCACCTTCTTGGAATGTTAGTTGATTCATCAGCCCTCTACAACCACCTCAACATCTGAAGCCGCATTGCTAGAGTCCTTCACACCAGCCAAGAGCTCTCTGAATGCTCTCTTGTCTAAGCTTCGCCACAACCTAAACCCGGATGACAACATCTTCTTTCTCTTGTAATGGTAAGGAGGAACAGGTCTTGAACTTTGGCTCTTTAGGTGGCTCATTTGAGTCCCCACCTCAAGCTTGAATTGAGTAAAGGTTCAAGCTTGAAATGAGCCTCATAGAGCTTTCAAGACCAGGAGCACACCACCCTAACAGCTGCGCTTAAATCACTGATCTATCTTCTTGCCTTCAGCTTCAAGTACCCATGGATCACCGGCCTTCCTCATGACTTAGGTGGTGACCTTCTCTTCTTGTGTGTCTCGGACCAGAAGCTCAACATCCTTCTGGACTGCGCTTCTTCAACCAGCCTCTACACCACAAGCAACCTCCATTGCCCCACACAATGCACTAAATCTTTCTCTTATCTTGGAGAAGGTGTATATACTTGAATTAACCTGAAACAACACTCAACCTCCAAACAAGATCAGATACCTTTGCATTGGGATCAAGACTTGACAAATCTTCAAGCTTGATACACCAATGTCATGAGCATTGCAATAGACAGATTCTTATTACATTAAGATCCTCTAATGCAAGCTTCCCATTCTCTAAATGCAAGCAAGTTCTGATCCGGAATCATGACAAAGCATTCAGGAAAATATAAGCTGTCTAAAGCAACTCTTAGAATTTAATCTAAAGTTTCAACCTTTAGATAGCACCAAGACAATAGCAAGACAACAATATGCAGTAACCTTAATCATTTTCTAATGCATTGCTTTAAAAATTGTCTACACCCATGAATGCAATCAGTTTCACCCATCTAACAACTTAATATGCAACATTATATAGCAGTAGCAAGCATTTTATATCTCATTCATTTAATCACAACTCTTTATATCTTCCTAGGACAGATTCTAAACAATCCCATTTAGCAATCTTTAAACAATATCCTTAGGTTATCAACAACACATCACAGCAGCCATAATAACATACTCAAGCTTAATACAAGAGAAAGAGCTTTCCTTACAGCCAAGGATCATTGTATAGATCCTTGATTCCAATGGACAGAATATGAGATGTTGGTGTCGACCCCAACCTCTCCTTCCTCCATGGACCTTTCTCTTGAACTCTCCATGTCAAAGACCCCACCTTTCTTCATGCTTGTCACCATGAGAACCGCCTGGATCTGGTTTCCTGAAGTGGTTAATTAGGCTGTTTCATAACCTTTGCATCAATGGTCTTCTATCTTCAAGGATGAACACGAGAACGTGGTAACCACCAAGAGACAGCTTCTGGACGACATGTACGAGCCAACATTCTTCTTGAAGAGGTTTTACAGTCGGCTTGAACATAAAGCTTCATTTTGGCTCAGAAATGGCATGAGAGTGAGACATTGAGTTTTGCGGAAGCTTAGAGCTCAGGTTCTGATGAACACAGCTCTGATACCATGTTGGATTTATCAAAGTCTAGGCTGTGTGTGTGTGAGAGAAGCCATTAAAGGAAAGAGAGAATCTGAAATGATGAATGAGAGGGTCTAATGTACACAAGAGTATCCTTGAATCTAAAACTAAGTATAAAGAGATTTAAGAGAGATTTAGAGATTAAGAAAGGGGTAGATTGAAGAGAATCAGATTCAAGAACACTACTTTTTTATTTAGAAGTGGAGAGGGGAAATCCCCAACTCCCTTAAGAGCTTACAATTCGTCCATTACAGCCTTTATATAGGCAAGTTATATTCTGAAACTTAAACCTATATCTAATGGCTACAAATCACTTGAAGGATGGATGGTTCAGATGAGAGGAGAGTGCTGGTCGTGGTCTTGCTGTTGCAAGCTGTAAAGATAAGCTTGGACTGGATAAAAGGCTGAGATGCTCCCATTTGAATGCATTTGAATTGTGTGGCCGAGATTAGCTTCTTGTGTGCAACTCTGTAAAGTTAAAGGCCTTCTTTAACTTTCCAGCATGTCCCTTATCTCTTTAGATGCTCTCAGCATATTCCTTTAGCACACTCAGCTCCCAACAGCTCTATGACATCACCCTAAACTCGCACAAACACACGTGAACTTCTTCTTGCCGGTTTGGTTCCATTTACTGGTGTCACAAGTTCACTTTGTTCCTTGTGACCCAAGCTATCTATATATTGATCACTATTGTCAATATTAATAACTATTCTCAATAGTGATCCCAAACCTTATTTTTGCACAATGCTCAAACGGTTCTTCTAGAGTGGAGTTTATGCAACTTAAGGCAACATTGGTCTTGTATGGATCCGTATGGTCCGAGTACATCCGTCCATACCAAATCCATACAATCCCTAACACTAAACTTGCACACTACTCCATCTCTTCCCAAATGGTGTCTAAGTCACTCCTTGACTTGACCCTAACCTTGCACCAGCCTTAGATCACTCGTTGATCATCTTAGACACTCCTAAAGCACACCTTTGTTTTCCCTGAGCTCTAACCCTAATCTTTCACTTGACCATCTCTCTCTCTCTGAACACCATTTCTCTTCTTCAAGTTAACATAACCGGCCAAAGGGAAAAGAGACAACCACCTCAGCAATACCACAAGAAGAAGAACCAGTCATAGATGATTCCCGTCTTGATCATGAAGGGGGGAACAAACAACCGGATGAAACCAGCTCTGAAGTGCATGACCAAGAGGGAAATAGGGATGGTGATGAGATACATGTGGATGAGTCCGATCAACAAGGAGAGGAGGCAGCACAAGAGATACAACCCTTGAGAAGAAGTACTAGGATCAGACACGGTCCAGAGAACTGGAAGAACACAAGAGTGTACTTCAATGTCAATGCAGTAGCTCACCCGATTCGGGCTACTTCCTCTCTAGCTCAATATCCAGCAGAACATCAAGTCTTCATGAGTCACTTGGATCAAGACTGGATACCAAAGACCTATGAAGAAGCAATGGCAGATAAGGAATGGAGAGAATCAGTGGGAGCCAAGATGGGAGCCATGTAAAAGAATGATACATGGTATGAAACTCCACTTCCCAAAGGCAAGAAAGTTGTAACAAGCCGGCTCCTCTACACTATCAAGTATCTTGCTAATGGGAAGCCAGAAAGAAAGAAGACAAGGCTGGTAGCTAGAGGATTCACTCAAACATATGGAGAGGATTACCTAGACACATTTGCACCAGTAGCAAAGCTTCACACCATCAGGATCATGCTCTCACTCGCAGTAAACTTAGAATGGGACTTGTGGCAAATGGATGAGAAGAATGAATTTCTCCAAGGAGAACTAGAGGATGAAGTCTACATGAGACCTCCTCCGGGAATGGAAGACAAGGTGAAACCAGGCAATGTGTGGAGACTTAAGAAAGCAATCTACGGCCTAAAGCAATCACCAAGAGCTTGGTATCACAAGCTAAGCACAACCCTAAATGGGAGAGGATTCAACCGGTCTGAAGCAGATCATACCTTGTTCACTCTCACCAGCCAGCAAGGTATAGTAGTCCTCCTTGTTTATGTTGATGATATCATCATCTCAGTGAGTGACAAGAAAGGTATAGAAGCCACTAAGGCCTATTTAAAATCTGTATTTGATATTAAGGACCTTGGTGAGCTAAAGTACTTTCTTGGGATTGAAGTATGCCGATCTAAAGAGGGGCTCTTCTTATCTCAAAGGAAGTACACACTTGATCTCTTATATGGTGCAGGAATGCTTGGAGAGAAACCAGCTAAGACACCACTAGAAGATGGATACAAGATCTCGCGTGAGGGGGTGTATGACGCTACTCCTTATGAAGATCCAAAGCAGTATAGAAGACTAGTAGGGAAACTGATCTATCTGACCATAACAAGACCAGACGTGTGCTTTGCTGTGAATCAAGTGAGCCAGCACATGCAAGTTCCCAAGATTCATCACTGGAAGATGGTAGAGAGGATACTTAGGTACCTAAGTGGAGCTCCGGGTCAAGGTGTATGGATGGGATGCAATGGCAACACTGAAGTGGTTGGTTACTGTGATGCTGATTGGGCTGGAGATGGAATGATAGGAAGTCTACTACTGGTTATTGTACCTTCATTGGAGGCAACCTAGTCACATGGAAGAGCAAGAAGCAGAAGGTGCTCTCATGTTCAAGTGCTGAGGCAGAATATAGAGCCATGAGGAAGCTAACCAACGAATTGGTATGGATCAAAGGATTGCTCAAGGACTTAGGCATTGAGATCACTACTCCAATCACAATGCATTGTGATAATCAAGCAGCAATACACATTACCTCCAACTCGGTGTTCCATGAGAGGACCAAGCATATTGAGGTAGATTGCCACAAGGTGAGACAGATGGTAATACAAGGAGTTATCCTGCCATGCTACACTAGAAGTGAAGATCAGTTAGCAGACATCTTCACTAAGGCAGCAAGCAATAAGGTGTGTGAGTCCATCTATCCTAAGCTCAGACTCATAGACATCAACAATGATGAATCCCTTTAGCCATGAAGCTTCTACTCTTTCCTTAGTATGTTTTTATCCCAAAAAGGGTTTTGCATATTAAGGTTTTAATGAGGGAAGTCTTTATGGGTTCCAAGCTTAACCATTGCACTCGGTTAAGCTTGAGGGGGAGTATTGTCCTAGATATAATCATGAGAGAAAGACATGAAGGAAAAGACATATAGGCGAGTAAATGTAATGTGATCCGTACAACTTGTACAGATAACCTATCTCAACATGGCTTAACCTAAAGTGTCTTGGAAGACACGAAATGGTATGAGGAAGCAAGGAGAAGGGTCTGATATCGTCTAGTTTGAATGGAGAAGTCAAAGGGAACCGTTGGGATAAGAACACAAGAGGGACACTTAAATAAGAATATAAGTCACATGTCCTCTTTAGCATTCCAGCCATTTAGGACCAGTCCCTTTCATCCTCTTGGTCGAGCACATTGTTTATATCATCTTCTCTTGTCTTGTATCTCCTAGATTAGTCTTTAAATAACCTTTGTAAGTATTCATTTTAAGTTAAGGAAATAATCCTTCCTATTCTCGTGTCAACATACCTCTCGCTCTCTCTTCTCTCACGAATCAAACTCTCATTCTCTCTTATTCTTGAAGAGTTCTTCATTATTTCTTCAATAAACTTACACCTCAGGATTGCACACCAATACCCCTCCTCAAGCTTGATCCCGAGAGAATAAGTGAAGGACCAAGCCTTGAATTGGCAGTACTGAGCATGAACCAGGAGCACAACAGTTCCAACACCTGCGCTTAAGCTTACTGATCCACCTTTGATCTCTGCTCCATTGCCTTTGGACCACCGGTCTCCTCATGACTTAGGTAATGGTCTTCCTTGTGTGTCTCTTGAACCGGAGCTCAACACCCAAACAGGCTGCGCTTAATTCAACCGGTTCTACACACAAGCTATCTCTCCATGGTCAGGAATATACATCATGTGTAGGCTCTGAACTTCATGGGCAATGTCTTCTTCTTTGTCTTGGATTGGTGATGGACAGAGAGCACCTCTTGTGTACCTGGAAACATCACTCAAACTCCAGCAAGAATTAGACCACACAATAGGACCAGACCTTTATAACTCACCAAGTCTGATCCATCATGTTAAACAAGATGCAAAGGACTGAATCTAAACAACTCATTCAGTTCAAGTCCAAGCAACCAACTCTCTAAATGCAAAGGTATGATAACTCATCAATCACAAGGCATCTAGGCAATTTTTATGATCATTTAAACACTAACAAGCTTAAATGACAAAACCAGAGACTAGATGACTCATCTAATCAATTTAAACAATTCATGAATGCATCACAGGACCAGGAACAACATATGGATGCAAAACAAGATCATAGAGAACTCAAAGATGCATTACAAGATCAGGAAACTCTCCTAGACCTCTAGCAATGCCACAAGACATAAAACACGTTCTAAACAACTCATTTAGACCAGAGACAACACAAAAAAATTAATTCAAGACATGAACTAGTCATAACCATGCTAGCAAACTTAGAACTAATTTAAACAGCCAACACACACAGCTTTTGTATCATGGGGCAGAAACTAGGTTCAACAACTCTAGCACTTGAGCCTGTCCCAAGAACAAAACAATTCACACAACACAAATAAATAAACTAGGACATGAACTAGACAAAACCTTGCTAGTAAATTCCTAAAACAGAACACACACAACCAGAAACAATTTAAAACAATTAAACAAGCTCAACTTAAAGTTCAGGAGGTTAGCTTACAACTCAAGGAACCTGAGCTAGTTCCTTGTACCTCCATGGACATGGTTCATCTGAACTTGGCAGGTTTGAGGTGTGGGTGAAGGTCCCAACACTTCTCCTTGGTGTGACCAGGGCGCTTGCAGTGCTCACACTTGAGACCACTCTCCTCTTCCTTCTTGTAGTACACCTTATGTGACTTTGGTGAAGCGGCTGCTTGGTTTGCAAGAGAAAGAGACTCCTTTCCTTTAAACAAATCGTGTGACCCTTGCTCCTTTTGGATTTGGGAACACACTTCTTCCAGAGATGGCAGCTTGTCTGACCTTAGTATGTGCTTCACCAGGTCATTAAAAGTTGGATGGAGAGTAAGAAGAAGCCCAAACACCTTATCTTGCTCTCTTCTTTCATTTAAGAGGTTTGGGTCTGTTTTAGATGGCCTTAGCATTTCAAACTCGGCCCATAGTGACCTGAACTTGCCAAAGTGGTCAGTAAACTCCATCCCCTCCTGAGACAGGTTGTTTATGGCCTTCTTTGGCTCATACACACGGCTTAGGTTAGATGAGTTACCATAAACCTTGTGTAAAGTTTCCCAAAGCTCTTTAGCACTCTCACAGTATGAATAAGGCTCCATAATGAAAGTTTCAAGAGAGCTTTGGAGGATGAACAAGACCATGAGATCTTCTTGCTGCCATTTCCCTCCATCTTCAAGCTTAGAGACGGTTTGACTTGGAGCTGCTTGTATACAATGGTTCCACAAGCCTTTTTCTCCAAGGGCTGTCTTCAAAAGTCTGGACCAGAGGAGGTAGTTTGATCCTTTGAGCACCACTGGTATCACCATCTTAAACGCCATACTTCTTTTGTTCTCCATCTTGGAGAGTTTTGGACCAGTGGACAATAAAGAGTACCCACTGGTTTGCGAGAAACTGAGCTTGAATCTGGACTTTGATGAAGCTTGCTGGACTGAGCTGAAGCTTTCTTGAGTTCCAGAGACTGAATATTTCCTTTATCTTGAGTTCTGGTGAGGTTTTTCCCTCCTGGAAAACCTTTGGACCAGAGGATAAGAGGATAGACAAAAAAACAGAGTTTTTAAAGAGAGATTTGAGCAGATTTCTTTGCGGAAGCTGTATAGGTTTTCAGGAGCTTGAGAGCTCTGATACCATGTGAGAATAGGTAAAACAGAGTGTAAGAGTGATGTAGAGACAAAGAATGGTCGATTTAAGTGAAGGAGAATGAAAGAAACCAGAGAGAATGAAAGAGAATGCAGTAGAGAGTCTAAGGAGAATAAGAGTGTTCTTGAGAGTGTTCTTCTTGAGAGATTTAGTAACCAGAGAGATTAGAGACTTAGAGAGAGTTTCTGTAACAGAGAATATGAAGAAAGAGTACTCCTGTTTGCTTGATTCAATTCGTGATACAAGAGGGCCATTAAGTAGCCAAAGAAACTACATTACAAGACAAACAAAGAGAAATAGAGAACTAATACTTTTGGGACAGAATAAATTAATACTAAGAGAGTGAAGCCAAAGAGGAAGATGCCAAGGGGCTTCTGGTGGTCTGGTCATGAAAGAGACAGCACAAAACGGACCACTTGCTTCAGATCACATGTGATATCCTTTGTTTAATATAAACTGACTCCTGCACCTTTGTTTAATATAAACTGATTCCTTCAGTTTGAATTCGAATCACATGGTTCTCTGGAGCTTAATAACAGTCACAAGAGTCTTCATAACTCCTCCCTTGCCTTGCAAGACACTCATGGTCAAGATGATAGCTTGTGGAGCAAGTCTGTACGGACAACTTCAAATTTCCTTGTTCCGGATGCTTAGTTTTCTTGCTCTGATACTTGGAATCTTCATTCAGCTCCATCTTTATTTATTCTTCATTCCAACAAGAGCTTGGTGTTATTCAAGAGGAGAAGCAACCAGGGTTTAGGAAGCAATGTATGTTATTTTTAGAGGGTTAGAGGATTTATGAGCAAAAGAGTGAGATTAGAATGAGATTTAAGAAGAAAAGAAGAGATTAAGAGATTTGGTGAAAGAGAGATTTTGAGATTCAATAGTAACAAGAGAGTAAAGAGACTCAAGATTGCTTGCTTTTTCATTCATCCGAGATTACAAATATATAGGAGAGACATCAGGGTTTTGGGATACAAAGGGGTCAAAGTTACTATAGCAAAGCATGTGGAATCAAGGCTGAGGGGAGCGCGTAATTCAAACGGATGGAGGAGATGGTTTACATGCGTGTAGCATAAAGCATCTTGGACTAGATGCCTTTGCCTTTCCAGCTCTGTCCAGCTGTAAAGGCTCTTCCTTCTTATCACACAACGTTTACCTTCTTCCTTTCAAACCTTCTCCTTTAAACTAAAGCACCCGGACCATTTCTTTTCTTGTCTACCAAGCTTCACATTTAAACATCCCACCATTTCATGAAGTGTACGGACCAAGTCATGTCCGTACACCCTATTCATAAACTCAACTCCTTCTCATCACAACATCCCTTCTCTTTCTCATACATATTAAACTCTCTCAACTCAACACTCCCCCTCAAGCTAGACCATGTGAAACAAGTTTAGCTTGGAAGTGCAATGAGGTCTTCCTCATTAAAAACCTTACCAAAGAAAACCCTTGAGTCCTTAGGGATAAAACCTTGATAAGGAAAAGAGTAAATACCCCATTGCAAGGGGATTAGCTGGGCACAGAAAGATCTATGAGTCCCAACCTGGTATGGAGGGACTCCATAGTCTTTTGGCTTGCTGCTTTAGTAAACACATCCGCTAACTGATCCTCACTTCTTGTGAAACAAGGCAAGATCACTCCAAGTACCATTCATTTGCCTCACCTTGTGGCAATCAACTTCCATGGTCTTTCTCATACATATGGATTGCTGCTTGGTTGTCACAATGCATTGTCATTGGAGTAGCTTGATCAATCTCTAGATGCTTCAGTATGCCCTTGATCCACACCAGCTCGTTTGTAAGCTTCAACATGGCCCTATACTCAGCTTCTGCACTTGAACAAGACACTACCTTCTGCTTCTTACTCTTCCATGTAACCAAGTTGCCTCCAATGAATGNGCTGCTTGGTTGTCACAATGCATTGTCATTGGAGTAGCTTGATCAATCTCTAGATGCTTCAGTATGCCCTTGATCCACACCAGCTCGTTTGTAAGCTTCAACATGGCCCTATACTCAGCTTCTGCACTTGAACAAGACACTACCTTCTGCTTCTTACTCTTCCATGTAACCAAGTTGCCTCCAATGAATGTACAATAGCATGTGGTTGATCTTCTATCAGCTCTATCACCAGCCCAATCCTCATCACAGTATCCAACCACTTCAGTGCTCTCATTACACGCCATCCATACACCAAGACTTCTTATTCCATTTAGATACATCAAGAGCCGGTTCACCATTCCCCAATGATGGAGCATCTTGGAGATGCCATATGCTGAGGACGTTTGTGGATAAGGTGGGAGCGTGTCTTAGCTGTCTTTAGCTGTCCAAAAGGAGAGCAACAAGGCTGGCCACGTCCACACTTACTAGTCACACACACATGTGGTGATTCTGGTCCATACAATTCAAATAAAGGCTCCCTTCTTCGTTTGACTCCACATGCTTCTAATAGTGCTTGTATACCCTAATTTATCTTTACCCTTTCTCTATTTAAGCTTTGTATTGGCGTGTGTATAAGCCTTAAGTGAGTGAGTGGGGTTTTCCCCTCCTCCTTCATCACTCTAAGTCTTATTCTCTAATCTCTTAAGTCTCTTGGTTACTAATCTTAAGTCTCTGGTTACTAAATCTTGTTCTTAGTCTCTCAATCTGGTTACCAATCTCTCTAGTCTCAGATCTCACTCTTCAATCTGTCTTCCACCTCATACTAGTCTCATTCTCTCTTTCATTGCATCTACAAGAGTCTTTCTTTCACAATCTTTCTTTCTCTTGTTTCACAAGCATTGTCTTGCCCCTTTAGGGCGTGTTCATCACACACACATCCTGAGCTCTGAAAACCTAACATGGTATCAGAGAAAGGTTCATCAGAACTTGGTTCCAGCTTCCGCTCAAGAACAAGCTTCCTCTCATGCCATTTTCAAGATATTGAAGCTATTGAAGATCTTTTGTCCAACCTGCTGTGTAATCACTTCAAGATGGAGTTTTGCTCATACATGGAGTGTACAGAAGCTATCCTAAGTCTATCATACTCTCTCATGTCCGTCCAGAAGAAAGAAGGCCATTGGAAGCATGTCCAAGCCATTCCTATTCACTGTCCAAGAAGAAACCTTTCAAGAAGAAAGCTTTCAGCTTGTTACTGGTGTGGCGACTCAAACATGAAGAAAGGAGGTGTCTTTGGCATGGTGGGGTCAAGGAGAAAGGCCACGCAAAGGAGGAGATGTTGGGTCTCAAACCAACAGCTCNGAAGCATGTCCAAGCCATTCCTATTCACTGTCCAAGAAGAAACCTTTCAAGAAGAAAGCTTTCAGCTTGTTACTGGTGTGGCGACTCAAACATGAAGAAAGGAGGTGTCTTTGGCATGGTGGGGTCAAGGAGAAAGGCCACGCAAAGGAGGAGATGTTGGGTCTCAAACCAACAGCTCAAATCTGTCCATTCATGATGCAGATTGCCTTGGAGGTTCAAGGAACCAGCACAGGTTCCTTGGTTGTAAGCTAAACCTTCTTCCCTTGATTAAAGCTTGTGTCTTTATGAAATGGTTGTGTTGTGTGGTGTGGTTATGTTCTGTTTTGCATCTGTGTCATTGTGATTGCCATAACTAAAGCACCATTGATGACTGTAGTATCTAGTAATCTATCTAGGCTCATGTATAATGGTACTGAAGTTGTTTTGAACTCACACTGCTCGTTTTGCATTTTATAATTGTTGCATTGCTTGTGTTGTCCCAGGATCTCTGGTCATGTTTATTACTTGTCTTATATACTGCCATAGCTTGGAATCATATAGAATGTGTTGTAGGATTGAGAGTTTTGTCTTGGCTACATGCATCTATTTTAATAAGGCTGTTTTGCATTTACATAAGCTTGTGGTGTAGAGATTCAATCCGGCTAATATTTGTCTTGATGATAATGACATAGTTGATCCATCAAAGAAGTAGTATTTTGAGGATGTCAAGACTACTTGTGGCTTTGGTTTTGATCAAACTATTGTTCATTAAGCATGCTTTGCATTTGTTTTTAAAATTAGGTTCATATTGAAACTAGGTCATGCGGATTGAATCTTTTGCATACATATAGAATTGTCTTTAGGTTGTGCATTCATGTATTGATGCATTTAAAAACCAGCATGATTGCAATGTACTGATGTTTGCTTGCATTGTATCATGAGAAATGTCTTTAAATGGTTAATCTTTAAATGTCTTTCAAGATTAATGCATTTTGTTTTGTACATTGGTATCAAACCAAATGAGATCTTGGTTTGGTTCCTATGGGAAGATCTAATCTTGCCTTGAATTGTGATGGATATAGGTGCACATGATATTATCCGTGACACACCAAGAACCAAGGTGAAGATACTAAGGTCTAAGGCCATTGTATAGATGATCCATAGGACATGTCTAGTCCATTAGTCTACAAGGAGTGTAGCATGGATCATTATACAATGAGAGGTTGTCTTGTGAGGCTCTCTATGGTGATTCAAACACCTTAGTTCCTTGAGAAGGAAGAGAGCAAGCTCACAATGACT
>CAKOAT010145599.1:6087-30349 GCA_932364175.1 Eruca vesicaria subsp. sativa | reverse complement strand
TCCAAACCGGGTCTATTGTTTGAAGAAGAGGTCAAGCCAAGTTCTAGAGTTCAAGTGATGCAGCTAGTGGTTCAAAGAAGATGGTCTGGTCGTTTCCTTGCCTTTCAAGAATGGTGAAAGCTTGTAGAGAGGGGGAGACCCTAAACCAGCCTCACTAAGGTCTAGCTGGTTGCTTGTGCTCAAGGATAGCAAGTTATGGCGATTCATACTTGCTATACCTTTTAGGCCTTGGTCCAGAGTTGCTTGTGTCCAACTACAATGGTTTTAGACACAAGAACTCAATGGCTAATCCCTAGGCTGTGGAGGATCTACTCTTTTCCTTGCAAAGATTGTAAGGTTTTTAATGAGGGATTTCTTCACGGTTCCAAGCTTGAATTGGGATCTATAGAGTCAAGCTTGAGGGGGAGTGTTAAACTGAAGTGAAGAAATGGTCACTTTGGTTTAATGAGCAAAGCTTGGTCCTAAACTCCATGAGAAGCTTACGGAGTCACCAAGACTTGTGTGGAGCAATGTGGGTGCTCTAAAGGGTGTAGGCTGACGCTAAGAAGATGTGAGAGGAGTTTGGAGGCTAATGATCAATGTGCTAAGTTAGGGTGAGGCCGTACAGATTTGGTACAGACAGATGTACTTGGACCGTACCAAATCTGTACGGCCTCACCCTAACTAAGCACATTGATCATTTAGACTCATTTGGGACTTTGGCAATTTTAGGGTGAAAGTGTACGTGTTAGGGTTGATCAGTACACTCCTAGAAGTCTTAACTTGTGTCCCAAGGTATTACCTTGTGACCTAAGGCACAAGGAACCAAATGAGAAGCAAGGAAAGCTAAGTTTGTCCGAGAAGGCATCTTAAGAGCATCTTGGGGATGCCATATGCTGAGGACGTTTGTGGATAAGGTGGGAGCGTGTCTTAGCTGTCTTTAGCTGTCCAAAAGGAGAAGCAACAAGGCTGGCCACGTCCACACTTACTAGTCACACACACATGTGGTGATTCTGGTTCATACAATTCAAATAAAGGCTCCCTTCTTCCTTTGACTCCACATGTTTCTAATAGTGCTTGTATACCCTAATTTATCTTTACCATTTCTCTATTTAAGCTTTGTATTGGCGTGTGTATAAGCCTTAAGTGAGTGAGTGGGGTTTTCCCCTCCTCCTTCATCACTCTAAGTCTTGCTCTCTAATCTCTTAAGTCTCTTGGTTACCAATCTTAAGTCTCTGGTTACTAAATCTTTTTCTTAGTCTCTCAATCTGGTTACCAATCTCTCTAGTCTCAGATCTCACTCTTCAATCTCTCTTCCACCTCATACTAGTCTCATTCTCTCTTTCATTGCATCTACAAGAGTCTTTCTTTCACAATCTTTCTTTCTCTTGTTTTACAAGCATTGTTTTTCCCTTTAGGGCGTGTTCTGGCATGATGCTCCTGAGCTCTGAAAACCTAACATGATGCTCCTTTGGCACTTGCATATGCTGGCTTACCTGATTCACAGCAAAACATATATAAGGACGAGTAATGGTTAAGTAGATGAGGTTACCAACTAGCTTCCTATAAAGCTTTGGATCCTTGAAAGGTTTGCTATCTTCAATCTCCCCCTCACGTGGGACCTTATACCCATCCTCCATAGGCATCCTAGCTGTCTTGCCTTCAAGCATGCCTGCATCTTTCAAAATATCAAGTGTGTATTTCCTTTGAGACATGAATAAGCATTCCTTGGATCTACATATCTCAATTCCAAGGAAGTACTTCATCTCTCCCAAATCTTTAATATCAAATACAGATTTGACAAAGTCTTTAGTAGCTTGTATACCTTCCTTGTCACTCCCGGTTATGATGATATCATCAACATAAACCAAGAGGACAACAATACCTGATAGAGTTGTGAGAGTGAAGAGGGTGTGATCAAGTTCAGACTTCCTAAAGCCTCTCCCATTCAAGGTGGTACTTAGCTTGTTGTACCAAGCTCTTGGTGACTGTTTAAGACCATAGATAGCCTTCTTCAACCTCAACACATTCCCTTGTTTCACCAAGTGATCTAAACCTGGAGGAGGATGCATGTACATTTCATCTTCAAGCTCCCCTTGAAGAAAAGCATTCTTCACATCCATTTGCCATAAACCCCATTCAAGATTCACAGCCAAGGACAACACAATTCTAATGGTGTGGAGCTTGGCAACAGGCGCAAAGGTATCAATGTAGTCTTCACCATAAGTTTAAGTAAACCCCCTTGCTACAAGTCTGGCCTTCTTTCTCTCTATCTTCCCATTAGGCAAGAACTTGATGGTAAAGATCCACCTACTAGTTACAGCCTTCTTACCCTTTGGGAGATTACTTTCATACCAAGTATCATTTCTTATCATAGCTCCAGATTCATTGGCCACAGCTTCTCTCCATTCCTTATCTTGAATAGCCTCCTCATAGCTTCTTGGCACCTGATTCTCATCCAAGCTCTCAACAAACATACAATTCTCCTCCGGGAACTTAGCAAATGAGCATACGGCCTGCGTAGGATGATGAACAGCATGCACATTGTAGTAGACCCGTGTGTTGATCCAATTGGAGGGATCCTTTCTTATCCTTGTACTTCTTCTCAATGGTTGAACAGCCGGTTCTTCTACCCTTGGTTCTTGCTCTACATCCATTCTTTCTTGACCAATACCATTTCCATCTTCCTCTTGAGATGTAGGACCTCGATCATGAGAACCTGATTGCTCCCTTTCATGTTGATCTCCTTGACCAACTTCATCAAGTTCAGATTCACTTCCCCCCTCATGATCAAGGTGTGAATCTTGACCATCAGCACTTGCCGGTTGGGGCTTGGGAGAACTCATCTGGTGTTCTTGAGAACCCTGATTCATCTTGATTCTTAGACCCTCTAGGATGTTCTTCAAGACACTAGCTCTATCCGTGGTTAAACTACTCAAGTCTTCTTGATATTTATCCTCATAATACCCTTTCTCCTCCATAAACTTAACATCTCTGGACACAAGTACTCTCCTAGCCAAAGGATCATAGCATTTGTATCCTTTCTGACCCGTGGAGTACCCAGTGAACATAGCTCTCACACTCCTCGGATCAAGCTTGTTTCTTAACTCTCCTGGAACCAATACATAGCACACACACCCAAAGACCTTCATGTAGTCAAGAACTGGCTTGGTCTTGTTGAGTACTTCAAAAGGAGCCTGATCATTGAGGACCTTTGTAGGTGTGCGGTTGTTAAGATAACAAGCAGTACTCACAGCATCACTCCAGAACTTCTTGGGTACATTGGCTTGAAACATCATTGAACGAGCAATCTCCATGAGATGCCTATTCTTTCTTTCAGCTACACCATTTTGTTGTGGAGTGTATGGGCAAATAGTTTGATGGAGAATGCCATGTTGATTAAGATGAGCCTTGAACGCATGACTTGTGAACTCCCCTCCATTATCTGATCTAAAAATTTTAATCTTGGCATGATAATGGTTAGTCACATAAGATTGAAAATTTCTAAATACATCAAGGACTCTTTCTTTGGATGGTATGAGTGTTAACCAGGTGTATTTAGATTTTTCATCAATGAATGTCGCAAAGTACTTATGATTCTCCCTAGATAAGCAAGGTGCAGTCCAAACATCAGAGTGAATTAAATCAAAACACTTATCATAGATAGTAGTAGACTTTGTGAAAACAATTTTACAATGCTTGCCTAAAATGCAAGCTTCACACTTATCATTTTCAAAATAAACACCTGGTAACATAAGGTTCAATGCTCTAACATGAGGATGACCAAGTCTAGCATGCCAAAATGCATTTTTATTCAACATAGAACTAAAAGAAAAACTTGAATCAGAAACTGGAGCAATATCTTCAAGTAAATATAAATCTCCTTTGGTTACTCCATTTCTAATCACTTGGTTGCTCTTAATATCCTGAAACTTGACATCATAAGGAGTGAATATGACATTGCATTGCAAGTCATTTGTACATTTCTTAACCGAGAGCAAGTTGGATGCAAATTCAGGAATATAAAAAGCTTTAGACTCCTTGTTAAACAACCTTAAATCTCCTATACCTCTTATGGGTATCTTATCACCATTTGCTATCATAACATTTCCACTAGTTGGTTCTATGTTTCTAATCAAACATTTATCACTTATCATGTGGTGTGATGCTCCGGGATCAACAATCAAAGGTTTAATTATCTCTCTAGCATTGTTACAAAGGATACTAGGTGATCTAAAGTAGCTAGCCCATTTTTCAATCTCAAGATCATTCCTAGCAAGTCTAAGTTCCTCAATAGGTTCTACTTACAAGCATTATAAGAGAGAGATTTAGGGATACCGTTATCCTTGAAAAGTTTGATGAGAGCATCAAGGTCGGACTTCCGGAGATACTCTTGACCACCTTGGTTGTAAGACATCAGTGACTTCCCATTGTGACCCTCTCCCATGCTTGCCTTGCTAGTACCAGCTCCATTTCCCTCCGAGATGTTGGCCTTAGGATCCCTCTCCTTCATGAACTTGGCTGGCTTAAGGTGAGAATGAAGGATCCAGCATTGGCTCTTCTTATGACCATGCTTCTTGCAATGATCATAGGTGCCACTAAACCTTCTATCCTCATACCTCCTATCTTCATACTTGTTATGGTATCCGGCTTTGTTGGCTTGTGAGACTTCTTGGCCAACCGGCTCAACTTCATCCTTAGCATGATTAGCCAAGGTAAGATCACCTTTGCTTCCACCAAATAAGCCAATAGATCCTTCCTCCTTTTGTATCTGAGCGCATACATCCTCAAGGGAAGGGAGCTTCTCAGACCTTAAAATGTGTTTCACAAGACCATTGTATGCCGGGTTCAAGGTAAGGAGAAGGCCAAAGACCTTATCTTGCTCACGCCTCTCTAGCAGCTCATCTTCATCATTGGTACTTGGCCTTAGCATCTCTAACTCAGACCACAATGCCTGGAACCTTCCAAGATGCTTAGTGAACTCCTTGTCTTCTTGAGCCAAAGTGTTGATAGCATGCTTTACTTCAAACACTCTAATAAGATTGGATGTGTTTCCATACACCTTCTTGAGCGTTTCCCACAGCTCCTTGGCTTTAGTACAGCAACTATAAGCCTCTAAGATTGATTGATCTAAAGACCCTTGAAGAACCGAGAGCACCAACAAATCTTCTTGCTCCCACTTATCTTTATCCGTTGTGGTGACTTCCTCACCATCATCTCCATGAGTAATGAGCTTTGGAGCCACTCCAGAAGTGATATGACTCCACAAACCCTTACTTCCCACAGCTGTCTTAACCAGCCTAGACCACAACAGGTAGTTTCCTCCTTTAAGAACCACCAGAACCTTCATCTTCATCCCACTCTCCATCTTACTTGCAAAAGCTTGGATCTTTGGGACAAAGTCACACGAACACTGAAGAATACACACTTAGCTTAGATCTCCACAGAAAACACTCGAACCTAGCTTGAGTCACCAAAAGAAACAAGCTTGAACTCGCCAAAACTCAAGAACACTCAAGAACACAACTCGGAAAGTTTAAGAACACAAATGAAAAGACCCACAAATCCTCTAACCTAGCTCTGTTACCATGTTATTTTTAGAGGGTTAGAGGATTTATGAGCAAAAGAGTGAGATTAGAATGAGATTTAAGAAGAAAAGAAGAGATTAAGAGAATTGGTGAAAGAGAGATTTTGAGATTCAACAGTTACAAGAGAGTAAAGAGACTCAAGATTGCTTGCTTTTTCATTCATCCGAGATTACAAATATATAGGAGAGACATCAGGGTTTTGGGATACAAAGGGGTCAAAGTTACTATAGCAAAGCATGTGGAATCAAGGCTGAGGGAAGCACATATTTCAAACGGATGGAGGAGATGGTCTACACGCGTGTAGCATAAGGCATCTTGGACTAGATGCCTTTTCCTTTCCAGCTCTGTCCAGCTGTAAAGGCTCTTCCTTCTTATCTCACAACGGTTACCTTCTTCCTTTCAAACCTTCTTCTTTAAACTAAAGCACCCGGACCATTTATTTTCTTGTCTACCAAGCTTCACATTTAAACTTCCCACCATTTTATGAAGTGTACGGGCCAAGTCATGTCCGTACACCCTATTCATAAACTCAACTCCTTCTCATCACAACATCCCTTCTCTTTCTCATACATATTAAACTCTCTCAACTCAACAATGTAGAGAAGGAAGAAGCAATCTCCAATGCGGCTTCAAGTGTTGAGGTGGTTGGAGAGTTGGTGATGAGTTCTCACATAGTTCCGGAAGCATGGTGGTTATCCTACAAGAAGCAACCAAGACTCACATAAGACTTGTATGTGGAGTGTGATCTGGTAGTCTGAGGCCTTAACCTAACAAGATGGTTAGGTGAAAGGGGGAGAGACCAAGATCAGTATGGAGGAAGCACACATGGTGTTGGTCTTGTGCTAGTGGAGTGATGCGCTTCTAAAGCATCACATGAGGGCCATGATCCAGGGTCTTTGTGTGTCCATCACACTGATGAGAACACAAAGACCCACTGGCCAATCCCTAGGCCAAGTAAGGCTCTACTCTTTTCCTTATGAGGGTTTTATCCCTAAGGAGGGTTTTCTCTCGTAAGGTTTTTAATGAGGGAGTTCTTCAAGGTTCCAAGCTTGACTTAGGATCACTAGAGTCAAGCTTGAGGGGGAGTCTTAACTTGAAGAAGAGAAATGGTATTGAGATAAGATTGGATGAAGCAAAGGTCTTGTGCAAGATTAGGGTTGATCTCCGGGAAGCTATATAAGAGCTTTTTAGGAGTATCTAAGAAGGTTAATGAGTGATCTATGGCTGGTGCAAGGTTAGGGTGAAGTCAAGGAGTGACTTGACACCATTTGGGAGGAGATGGAGTAGTGTGAAAACTTAGGGTTAGGGCTTGTACGGATTTGGTACGGACAGATGTACTCGGGCCGTACGGATCCGTACAAGACCAGTGTTGCCCTAAGATGCTTAAAACTCCAATCTTTATAAATTGATGTGAGCAAGCTTTGGGATGATGTTTACTCTCAGGAACATCATCTGAGATTCCATCTTGGTGCACAAGGCAAGTGGTGACGTGCTGGTGAAGTCACAAAGTGAAGAGAGTTTGAAATGGTAGCTTTGGCGCTAAGGAAGTGTCTTGGAAGGTGCCTAAAGCTAACCATGGTTCTGCCTGAGTAAGACAGGCTGTAAAGGAAGGTTATGAACCTGGACACAAAGAGGATCAGGTTCATAATGCACCAAAAGCAAAAGGGAAAGCAAAAGCAAAAGGTGGAGATTTACACTTGCATATGATCTGATCCATCAAATTCAAATGGAGTGATCTTGTGCATCCATTCAGTCCACGCCTCTTTACAGCTTGCACCAGCATACACCAAGACCAGTCCTCTCCCATCTCAGCCATACATCTTCTTAAGTTAATAGGAACCATTAGATGTAGGTTTAATGAGTTCCAAAGTGTAAAATGCTATATAAAGCCATTGTGGCCGAGTTGTAAAAGTTAAGAGTGTGAGGAGGCATTGCCTCTCCTCCTTCAGAAATAAAAACAGTGTGTTCTTGATCAGATTCTCTTTAGACTATCCCTTTTTCAAACTCTTAAACTTATACATTCTTAAATCTCTCAAAGACTCTTGTTTCTGATAATAGTTCATACTTGTTTAGTCATTGTGAGGGGTAAAACTCACTCTCTTGTTTAGGTTAGGTTTAGATTGGGGAAAAGACAATCGTGGGCTGAATTATGTTAGAACTTGTGTGAATGAATACGTTTGTTTATATTGATTTTGATAAGAAAATGAGTTTACAAAGATGAATTTGATGATCCCAAATACAAATGACGAATTGAGATGATTATAATGAAGGAAAAGTGTCTAAGTCTTTAGGTCTAAAAATGAATTCTCCCGGGCCCCCTTCTTCTTCATCTTGCTCCTCTTTAAATAGCCTCAAGCCACGTTTGGGGGATTCTCAACAGCCTCCTTTTGACCGGGTCCTGCGCAACCAGCCTGAGCTACACCCGTTAGCTCTTTATAACTGAGGTCCGGAGCTCTCTTTCGTGACCTGTTTTTGGTGGCGTTCTTTCCTTAGCAAACAGCCTCGGGATTCTTTCTAACTCTTTCCTCGAGATGTAATTGCTAATGGGCTTTATAAGAGCCCATTATCGGTTACTTTTATTCAGGCCTGTCAACTTCAGCTAACAGGTCATATTTGGGCCCAACAGTTGCCCCCAGCTTTCGAGATGAGACCTCTTTTCTGTTAAGCTAAAGCTTAACCGCCTGATATCTACCTCTTCCGTTGAGATAACAATTATTTTATATTAAACTTGAAGATACGCGTGACCTTAATTGAGCGGTCCCGATTTCGTTTCGTAATATATTTGAACAGTTTGTCCCCGATTTTCGAGACACGATATGATATAAAGCTGTAGTCATTAACTGCAGCTTTCACCACTACTCCACGCCTTGATTCGGTTTCCCAGGTAACTGTTCAATTTCCTCCTTTAACTTATAGCGGTTAGATTTTTTTTTTATTTCTTGTTTTCATCACGATTCTCTAGAACCCTCTGATTCGAAAGTTCTAGTTTCAATCCGAATTTCTTTTTCGCTCTCATTCTATCCTTCGGCTCCTTTCTCGGTTAACATGACAAGACCTAAGGAAGGTACCGGAGACACTGAAATTTCTTCTTCCGGTGTCCGACTTATGAAGGTTAAACAGGAGATCGGCGAAACGATGAAGAAGAATGAGAGGAGTAAGAAGATTAAGGAGTCGATAGCCACAAGAGTCTCGAAACGATCTAAGAAGAACGACGGCTCGAGTGGAAGTATCCCTCTTGGTTCTCATGTGGCCACCTGTTTAAAGGGCGAGGATGTGGTCAATCTCATGGTTCAAGCTGGAGGTTCAAAAGATTTAGCAAGAGCTTGTAAATCCGATGAGACCCCGGAAACTGCTCCAGAGGGATGATTATGTGTTCATGAGAAGTACATTACCAAATGTCATCTCAGGTTCCCGCTTCCCGATCTCTTGTTGGATCTCCTAGATCACTACCAGTTAGCCCTTTCCCAGCTCTGTCCTTCGGTAATCCGAGTGATAAATTGTTTTATCACTAGGGCTAGAGAAGAGGGGGTTGCCGTTGGTATTCGTGACCTGATGAGCCTCTATACGATCAAGGAGAGCGCTTCAAAGGAAGGTGGCAGTGGTACCTACTATCTGCCTTGTCGACCCAAGCTGGGCCTTTTCAAGTTCTCTAGTAGCGACGATGACTGGAGAAAGAAATATCTTTATGTTAAGACGGATCTTCTGACGGTTCCTGAGGGTCGTACCCTTAGGGTTTTTTGGTCCGATGTTTCGGGTTAGGACCTTTTAGGGAAGCATTTGCATGTTTCGCTTATTTTGCGTTGTCTAATGATCGTTGGTTCTTCTTGCAGATATTGAAGAACCTGAAAAACTTACTAATAAGCTCACTAGAGCTTTGCATCGTAAGTTGAAGCAAAGTCCTTGTACGTGGGGAGCTTTCACTACTTCACGCGTAGGAGCGGCCAGGTTTCCTGAACGGTACAGAGCCTCATTTCTGGATCCTATCCCAGCTGCGGGTTTAGAAGGTAAGTCGGCTCTATCTTTCTTTTCAAACGTAGTAGCTATACGTTTAGAACTATTCGATTTTGAATGAGTTTTTATCGATTCAGTTTCTGAAGGTAATTCAATTGTGACTATCTCAACGGAAGCTAGTACTTCTGAGACCGAAAGAACTCAGCAAACTAAGATGCCTCTCCAACCGTCTTACCGTTCTCAAGGCAAAGCAATTAAAGGGGCCAGTTCTTCTAGAGGTAGTGAGAAGAACCAAGGGGGTTCCTTTCTTAACCAGGTGAGAGATGTTCTCGATGACGGAGTCTCTCTCCCGATCAAAGATGTCGTTGCTGCTGATGTCTCAAAGGCTCAGAAGACTGCCTCCAAACCCGATGTTCGGGCCAAGGAAGCTGACCTTCAAGTGATCAAGGAGCCTTCTGAGATCGAGCCTCCCAGACCTAAGAGGTCTCGAGAGTACCAAGTGGATAGATCGTCCAGGTCTTCCTCCTCCTCTTCAAGGGGAGGAACCGTGGGATGGAGTTTCACCCACTCGAAACCTGGTTCTGTCCTGGAAGATCCTTGGGGTTTGGCCACTTTGATGAGGCACAGGAAGAGGACCGGTTGCTCTCTTCCTGTAATCAACAACATGACTAACCGAGAGGAGTATGTGGAGGTCGCTCATTGCATGGGTCAGGTGAGGGACCTCAATTTTTTTTATCTGTTCCTTCTAGTGGAACTGTCGATTGACGGTTTGTTTGGTCCTTTTTCAGCTAGCTGGGGCTATCAACCGAGCTCAATTGAGCCTAGAGGACACGATTAACAACGCTCCCAGGGTAGGGGAGTTAGCCCAGGTGACCGAAATGGTGAAGGATACCAAAGAGGAGCTCGATCAATCTCGAGCTAGAATCGCCGAGCTTGAAGGTGTCGTAGAGAGGCTTGGCTCGAAGGCTGACATTCAGGCCGGGAAGATCGAGAGCCAAGTTATTGATCTCCAAGTGAAGGGAAGGAGGATAGCTGAGCTGGAGGCTGCTAGGAAGGTCACCGAGCAACATGTTCGAGAGCTGGTTACCTCGTCGCAGATCAGCCAGAAGAACAAGAGGGCTGAGGTCAAGCTAGCTATCCATCAAGGGAAGAAGGAGGTAGCTAAAGCTTACAACAAGATCTTGATTTCTGTCAAGGAGAAGTTCGCCAAGAAGAAGGAAAAGGTTAGCCTTCAGATTTATGCTCAGGAACTTCAGGCTAATACTGTCCTTTTTAAGGAAATGTTGGCTAATGAGATCAAGAGTGTTGACGAGGAGTATCAGCGACTGATGTCATTGATTCCTGAGGCTACCGCCGCGTATGAGAGGGCTCAGGTGTCAGATTTTTCAGTAAGCAAGTTGTCTCTGCCTCAGTTCTCGGAGAGCTCAGGTACTTTTGAGATCAACATTTTTAATCCATCCTTTTCCGGAGGATATGGTTCTAATTTAGGTCTGGTGAATCTGGCTTCAGNTTTAATCCATCCTTTTCCGGAGGATATGGTTCTAATTTAGGTCTGGTGAATCTGGCTTCAGCTCCAGTTGAAGCAACCACAGGTGATGGTGAGAAGGAAACGGGTGATGGATCCTTGGCTAAGGAGTTGGTTCCAAGCGAGGAAGAGAAGGATGAGGGGAAGGGTGCTGATGAAATGGAAGTCTAGACGTCATCCTTTTCTTCTTTTAAAATTATGTCTTTGTGTTTTTCCAGACTTTTCGCCTACTAGGCTTTCTTTTTTTGTTAAGACTCGTGACCTGAGGAGGTCTTTAAACCTTTGCTTTGTTTAAGATCTTTAAACTTACATAGCCTGGGGAGGCCTTTAAACCTTTATTTCATTTTGGTTTTGCTCTAAGTCATTTGACTTGTGAATGTTTTCGTCTCTTTTAACTATGATTGGACTTGCTTGCTAAGGGTTTTGTCGACATTTCGATGAATCCCTTAGTACAAATTCAATTGTTTAAGTATGAGTCTTTATTTCTTTGAACAAAGAATTCTAGATCTGGCTAGTAGCAGATCCTGCTGGTAACAGGTTCCGTCATTTCTCTACGCGAGGTCTCCAGTTAGATTCTCGGGACCTGATTTTACTCGGGACCTCTTTTGAGACATCGATCGTAGCTAAGGATTTTGAAACTTTCAGTTGGGTTCTTAAAGGACCTGAATTCGTTCCTGAAGGATTTCGAGACCTTGGATTTTGTTAAGGATTTTAAGACCTTGATATTGAAGTTCATGTTCGTCGACACCTGACTCGGATGGTAGAGTTTAAGACTTTAGGTCCGGGTTTGCCGGGACCTGATTTCGCATGAAGGATTTTAAGACCTTAGGTCCGGGTTTACCGGGACCTGATTTTACTTACAGGGTTTTAAGACCTTAGGTCCAGGTTTGCCGGGACCTGATTTTACTTGTAGGGTTTTAAGACCTTAGGTCCAGATTTGCCGGATCCTGATTTTACTTTTAGGGTTTTAAGACCTTAGGCCCAGGTTTGCCGGGACCTGATTTTACTTGTAGGGTTTTAAGACCTTAGGTCCGGGTTTTAAGACCTTAGGTCCGGGTTTTAAGACCTTAGGTCCGGGTTTACCGGGACCTGATTTTACTTGTAGGGTTTTAAGACCTTAGGTCCGGGTTTGCCGAGACCTAGATTTATTCGAAGGATTTTAAGACCTTAGGTCCAGGTTTGCCGGGACCTGATTTTACTTGTAGGGTTTCAAGACCTTAGGTCCAGGCTCGTCGTGACCTGAGCTTATTTCACAGAAACATGAGATGCTTGAATGTAGATGTTTTTATTAATAACTTTGATGGAGTACATAGTAATCGTGGAGCTAATAGCTTGAGCTTGATGTTCTGAATATATGCCCCTTTGGATGTGAAGATGAGTGTGTAGAGATGAGGTTGGGGCTGCACTCATGACGGAGCTGCCTACGTACCCAGTCAAGGGATCAAGCCAGACGTAGTTCGATAGATTTTAGGTACCTAATGGTAGTATTTTTTGAGATTCATGGCATTCCACGAACGGATTTCGGGTACCCCGGTTCGTACCTTCATGAGCCTGTAAACGCCTGGTCGTATCACATGGATGATTTGGTAAGGGCCTTCCCAATTGGTCCCTAGTTTTCCGGCGTTGGGCCTTTGGTATGGTTAAAAACTTTCCTGAGTACCAGGTCTCCTACGGGGAATTGCCGGGACCTGACCTTGGAGTTGTAATCTCGAGCCATTGCTTGCTTATAGTTTTGGATGCGGAGCAAGGCTTGATCCCGTCGTTCCTCGATGAGGTCGAGGTGATCTGATAAGAGCTGATTGTTAGCTTCGGGATTTGTCGTGCAGAGCTCTCGGCTGAGGCT
This sequence comes from Eruca vesicaria subsp. sativa, assembly GCA_932364175.1. Taxonomy (NCBI): domain Eukaryota; kingdom Viridiplantae; phylum Streptophyta; class Magnoliopsida; order Brassicales; family Brassicaceae; genus Eruca; species Eruca vesicaria. The sequence continues at coordinate 17,463 of CAKOAT010145599.1, read as the reverse complement.
CCCTGTGACAGTTTCGGCTGGGACGACGGCTTCCATCCCGTAGGCTAGGGAGAAAGGGGTTTCTTCCGTAGCTCTTCGTGGGGTGGTTCGGCATGCCCAGAGCACTTCGGGTAACCTTTCGGACCACGAACTTTTATCGATTCCAAGGCGTTTGTTGAGGTTTGCTAATACCGACTTATTAGCAGCCTCCGCCTGGCCATTTCCCTGAGGGTATCGTGGTGTTGACATGGTGAGGCGAATTTTCCACTTGTCGCAGAAGTCTTTAAACTCGTTAGATATGAATTGTGACCCGTTATCGGTTACGATTTCGTACGGGACGCCGTGGCGGCAAATGATGTCTCTCCATACGAGTCGTTCGGTTTCGACTTTAGTTACCTGTCTGAAGGCCTCAGCTTCTATCCATTTTGTGAAGTAGTCTGTTAGGACTAGTAGGAAGCGTAGCTTCTGCCTTCCTGTTCCTGATACGACTAGTGGTCCTACGATATCCATGGACCATCTCATGAATGGGTATGGGGGGAATATCGAGGATAACTTCTCTGATGGTTGATGTATAAAAGGTGCGTGCCTCTGGTATCTGTCGCATGAGGACGAGTAGACCTCACAGTCAGCGATAATGGTGGGCCAGAAATAGCCTTGCCTTTTGATTCGGATAGCTAAGGCTCTACCACCGGAGTGATTTCCACAGGAGCCGTCATGCATTTCTTTCATTAGTTTAATAGCGTCGAGGCCGTGGACGCATCTCAGGTAAGGTCCCGATACGCTTCGCTTATAAAGGATAGATTCCATTATGCAGTATCTTGTGCTTATTGCTTTGAGTTTTCGAGCTTCCCATTTATGGGGGGGACCTTGCCCTCCGAAATATACTGCATGATTGGGATTCTCCAGTCCTCTCTTCCTACGATTTTATCGTGAAGGGACGAAGGAGGTCCTTGTGCTGGATTAGGTTCCCGGATGTTATTGCGGGCGGAGGTCGTGCCCTAAGAGGTAATCCTTCGGTTAGGTCCCCTGGAACCTAATTCTGGAGGAATATCGTTAACTTCCGGGGTTGGGGTCGTGTCTTCGGCTAAAGTTTCAGGTTCGGGGGAGTATCTCCTTCTGCGAGTGTTTACTCCGAAGACGAGTGGGTTTGGAGGCTGGGTCATGCCCCCGGTGGTGTACTTTTTGAATTTGCGAGTTTTGGTTTTTGGGAACCCGAATGTTGTTAGAACTTGGGTCGCTGCTGATTCGGAGCAGCTACCTTCTGTTTGCTCTTTCGGTTTGCTATCGATCTCAGCTTTGGTAGCTATGTCGATGCTTGGTTTTTCGATTCCTTCTACAGGTATGATTCGTTTTACTAGGGGGTCTGATGTGGATGCCAATGCAGCCAATACATCTTCTGAGGAGTTCTCTCCTCGTAGGATTCTCGTTAGCTCGAATTTGCTGGACTGTTTAGTGAGGCTTTGTACGACTTCGAGGTATGCCCCCATTCTTTCGTCCCTTGTTTCATACTCCCCATGAAACTGGCTAGCTACCAGCTGTGAGTCACTGTAGGCATTCAGCTCTCGGATTCCGAGGCTTAGGGCGAGTCTTAACCCTGCGATTAGTGCTTCATATTCGGCCTCGTTATTTGAAGCATTAAATCCGAGCCTGTAGGATTGCTCGATGGTTTCTCCGGCTGACGAGGTCAGCCTTAGACCGATTCCGGAACCTTGTTTTGATGAGGCTTCGTCGACATACAGGCTCCATTCCGGAGCTTCAGCTCTCGGATCTAGTTGTTCAGACGATAGCTCAACGATGAAATCGGCGAGGACCTGAGCTTTTATGGCTGCTCGGGGTCTGTATTCGATGTCGTATTCGCTGACCTCTATGGCCCACTTAGCCAATCGTCCTGATTGGCTAGGGCTGTGCAGAATCGTGCGTATTGGCTGTGAGGTCATTACCACGATCGAGTGTGATTGGAAGTAAGGTCGAAGTTTTCTGGCAGTTGTTTTGACTGCCAGAGCTAACTTTTCCATGGTAGGGTATCTGGTCTCGGCGTCTATTAGACTTTTGTTTGTGTAATAGACAGGTCTTTGCTCGTTTTGCTCCTCTCGTACCAGTACGGCGCTAACCGCAGCAGTTGATACAGCGAGGTATAGGTACAGGGGTTCTCCTATTACTGGTTTGGATAGGATCAGAGGCTCGGAGAGGTAAGCTTTCAGTTGTTTGAAAGCTTCCTCGCATTTCTCGTCCCACAGAAACTTCTTATTATTTTTTAGAAGTTTGTAGAACGGGAGGCATTTATCGGTGGACTTAGATATAAATCGATTCAAAGCTGCGATTCGTCCAGTCAGTCTTTGTACCTCCCTGGTTGTCTTAGGTGACGGCATTTCCAAAAAGGCCGCTATCTGTTTCGGATTAGCTTCGATACCTCTTTCGGTGATGAGGTAACCGAGGAATTCGCCCGAGGGCACTCCAAAGGTGCATTTTGCAGGGTTTAGTTTCATATCGTATTTGTTGAGGATATCAAAGCATTCTTTTAGGTGGGAGATGTGATTTTCCCCGGTTGAGGATTTAACCAGCATATCGTCAATGTATACCTCCATTGTTTTTCCGAGCTGTCCAGCGAACATTTTATTCACAAGCCTCTGGTAGGTAGCTCCCGCGTTTTTTAATCGGAATGGCATTACCTTGCAGTAGTAGGTCCCGCACTCGGTTATGAATGCAGTTTTTTCTTGATCCTCAGGATTCATCATGATTTGATTATATCCCGAGAAGGCATCCATAAAGGACAAGAGCTGATGGCCAGATGTCGCCTTAACGAGGCAATCGATGTGAGGTAACGGGAAGCTATCTTTAGGGCAAGCCTTGTTCAGGTCGGTGAAATCTACACAGATCTTCCACTTCCCGTTTTTCTTTTTCACTACTACGGGGTTAGCTAACCAATCGGGGTAGTGTACTTCTCGGATGTAGCCTGCTTTCGTGTGTCGATCTACTTCGTCGTTGACAGCTTGGGCTTTTTCGAGGCTTAGCTTACGGCGTTTTTGTTTGATCGGTTTGAAAGTAGGATCTACATTGAGCTTGTGAGTGGTGACATTTGGGTCTATACCCTTCATGTCGTCGGTGGTCCATGCAAACGTTTTGACGTTTCTTTTCAGGAAGTCGAGTAATTCCTTTTTCGTTTCGAGAGGTAGCTCTGATCTGATGTTCACTTGTTTCTCGGGATCAGAGCCGTCGATGCTAACTCGTTCGGTTAGGTTCCTAGGGGGACCTCGAATATTCTGTTGGATCTCTCGACCTTCCTCGATCTGTAATTGCTATTGGGGTGATTCCTTGAGAATTCCGAATCCTCCCAAGTAACAGATCCTGGAGATCTTCTGGCTACCTCGTACGGTGGTTATTCCGTCGGGTGTTGGAAATTTCACGCATTGGTGATAAGTGTAGGCTACTGCCTTCATCTTATGGATCCAAGGTCTTCCTAGGATCGCATGAAATGGAGAGAGCCTATCGATGACCACAAAATTGGTCATTTTCATGATTCCTCCAGCTATGAACGGGAGCTTGATGGTTCCCAAGGAGGTAACTGTTTCCCCGGAGAAGCCTACAAGGTTAGCTTTTTGACCAATAATTTCATAGTCATCTATTTCCATTCCTTTCAGGGCATTATAGAAGATAAGGTTGACCGAGCTTCCGGTGTCAACCATCAGCTTGGGCACCTCGTAACCTGCTATGTTCAGGGTGACGATTAAGGCATCATCGTGAGGTCTGTCGAGATCTGATGTCTCGCTCTCCCAGAAAGAAATCTTAGTGTTGGATTCGGGATTGGGAGGCTTAGATTGAGAATTAGAAACAGCCTTCCGCACATGACTCTTGATTGAATTAACTGAGTCCTGACATATATCGGAGCCTCCGAGGATATAATCCACTCTCGATCTGGGGCTCGAATGAGGCGGTGGTTTGCTTAGGAGGGTCTCGATTTGTAGACTCTTCCTTTGGGGAAATTTCCCAAGAATCATGTCAACTCTTTTCTTGGGAGCTGGCGGTGGCGAATCTGTTTCCTTCTCAGGTGATCTTTCACGTTTTGGAGAGGTGTATCTGGGACCTCTTTTCTGGGAACGAATTCAGGTCCTTTAGTTCCCCCCAGCTACGAATTTAGCTGCCAACTGTCATTGGAGGTCCCAGCATTCCTCGGTTGAATGCCCTTTTCGATCGTGGTAAGAGCAGTGTTTGTTCTCGTCGTAGCCTTTTGACCAGGGGGTCTTGCTTGTCACGGCAATAGGTTTTTCCTGTTGGACTTCCTTGACAGCATAAGAATGTTCTCCCTGGGTCTGATTATTCAGGGAGCTCCCTTTTCTAGAGGATCCTTTTGCTTCCGAGGTTTCACCTTTCGGGTGATTCTGGGATTTCTTATGGATTTTATCCAGTGCAGCTGTTTCCTCCTCCAAGGTAATGTATCTCGATGCTTTGTGAAGAGCATCATCGATAGTTGGGGGACGGTTAAGCGTTAGCTCGGACCAGAATTCTGATTTATACCAGAGGCCTCTTCTAAGGGCTTCGATGGCAACTTGATCGTTGGGGTTCGAGAGCTTAGTTCTGACTGCTCTGAATTTCTCGATGTAGATTCGTAGCGAATCTCCCATTCCTTGCCTGATTTTCCAGAGGTCAGTCTCGGAAGCTTGCTTGAGGATATGAGTTGAGTATTGCTTCATGAAGGCGTTGGTGAGCGGGTCAAAGTTATCTATTGAGTTTGGCTCGAGGCTTGAAAACCATTCGAGAGTTGTTCCGACCAGGTTCTCAGCAAAGGTTCTGCAATAACCTGCTTCGCATTCTTCTCTTGTGAAGTGAGCTTTCACTACAGCTAAGCGGAAGGCTCTCAAAAAAGCCTTAGGGTCTGAGGTCCCGTCATATTCGGGGATCCTACTTTTTCGGGTATCTCTTATGTAAGAGCTAGCGATTTTGTTTGTGAATGGGGTTCCACGGGTTTCCTCAATCAAGCTCTCGATTTTGGGATCTGAGCTCGTTGCTTTGTGTACTTGAGCGTTCAACTTTTGGAGAGCTGCGTGAGTTTGCTCCATGTATCGGCGAATAGCCTCAGATCTTTCTAAGGGAAGGACGGTTGGGTCATGATGATCAATCTGATGAGGAGATTCTTGATGGAGTTGAGCGTCGTCGTTCTCCCAAGCGTTAGGTGGGCTAAATCGCTCGCTAGCTCTAGGGCAACCTTGAGGGACGCGACCAGGGGGGTGAGCTGTAGGATCAGCTTCTGTCCTCGGGTGGCTGTCTCGATTAGAGATCGCGCTCCCATTTTGGTAAGCTGAAGCCGGTGCTCTTCCCCTAGGAGGGAAAGACATTCCTTCTCCGGACCTAAAAATAGGTGGCGGAGGCGGTAATCGTGTGCTCTGTTCGTGAACCCTATTGGGTGCAGAGCTTGTCGTCGCTACGTTATTTCCCATAGCGCTAGTTACAGGTGGACTGAATACTGGAGTTGTCCCAGTATGAGGTGTCCGGAGAACAGGCTCTTGCCCATCACGAGCAGTGCTGTTTGGGGAAAAATCCAGGCGTCTGCGAGGGAAGGTGGATTCGGTCAGTCGGTCTCGGAAGGTGACTCCCGATCCTTGGCGTTGCGACAGATGAGTCGTCTCGGTTAGAGATCTAGTCACTTCCTCGAACCGTTGCTGTCGGGCAGTTAGCTGCTGCAACGTGCGCTCGTTATCCTGAGCTCTTTCTACCAATTGCACCATCATTCGACGCATCTCGGATAACTGAGCTTCCGAATGATTCGGAGCGGGTTGACGCTGAGGGTTTTCGGGGTGTGTAACCCCTGAGTTGTTCCCACTGGAAGATCTTGGGTTAGTTATTCCAGTTTGGTTTGATTGAGCGTTAGCCGGAGGCTGTTGCTCGGATCGGTGATCGGTGGATCGAGGTTCCGGATTCTGGGGATCCAGGTCTCTCCTGTTCGGTTAGCCGTCGATTTGGATCACGGGATCAGGGATGGATGGGCTCGTTGCCTGGTTGGATGGATCCATTCTCAAGTTACGGAGTGAAGGATTCAATTATCTCGTCCCCACAGACGGCGCCAAAATGTGAGGGGTAAAACTCACTCTCTTGTTTAGGTTAGGTTTAGATTGGGGAAAAGACAATCGTGGGCTGAATCCTGTTAGAACTTGTGTGAATGAATACGTTTGTTTATATTGATTTTGATAAGAATATGAGTTTACAAAGATGAATTTGATGATCCCAAATACAAATGACGAATAGAGATGATTATAATGAAGGAAAAGTGTCTAAGTCTTTAGGTCTAAAAATGAATTCTCCCGGGCCCCCTTCTTCTTCATCCTGCTCCTCTTTAAATAGGCTCAAGCCACGTTTGACTGATCCTAACCAACATCCGAGATTTGCTCCGTGAGTTGGGGGATTCTCAACAGCCTCCTTTTGACCGGGTCCTGCGCAACTAGCCTGAGCTACTCCCGTTAGCTCTTTATAACTGAGGTCCGGAGCTCTCCTTCGTGACCTGTTTTTGGTGGCGTTCTTTCCTTAGCAAACAGCCTCCGGCTTCTTTCTAACTCTTTCCTCGAGATGTAATTGCTAATGGGCTTTATAAGAGCCCATTATCGGTTACGTTTATTCAGGCCTGTCAACTTCAGCTAACGGGTCATATTTGGGCCCAACAGTCATCAGATTTCTTTCTTCACCAAACAAACATCAAACTCGTTTTTCTATTCTCTCACACACACAACAATAGTTGCTAGATCTCTTAGAAACTAACAGGATGCTCCATGGCTTGTGCATTGTAGTATACCCGAGTGTTAACCCAATTAGATGGAGGATGCTTGATTTTAGTACTCCTCCTCAAAGGCTGCTGCACAACCTCCACTTCCTCCTCTCCTTGATCTTCCACATCTTCACCTTGCTCATGAGATGCCACACCTTGATCAGGAGACCCGGAACTAGAACCCTCTTGATCACTTTGACCACTTGGTTCTCTTGATTCTTCTTCATTGTTACTCGGCTCATGTCCTTCATGACCTTGTCTTCCTCTCCCCCCCCCCTCATGATCAAGGTGGGGAGTTTGTCTTGACTCAGTTTCTTGTTCTTGTGGTCTTGGAGCTTCACTTCTTGGATCCAGGGCAGTTTTGATCCCAACCTCTCCATAATGATCCTCAAAGTAGCTCCCCTATTTGCCGTTAGATCTTTCAAGTCCTCTTGGCTCTCCTTATCATAGTACCCTCTTGTTTCAATAAACTTCACATCCCTTGACACAAGCACTCTCCTAGTCACTGGATCATAGCATCTATACCCCTTTTGGCTTGTAGAGTAACCCACAAACATAGTCTTGGTGCTCTTTGCTTCTAGTTTATTCCTCAACTCTCCCGGAACCAGTACAAAACTTAGAGAACCAAAGACTCTTAGGTGCTCCAAGCTTGGCTTGTACTTGTTCAAGACCTCAAATGGAGATTGATCTTCTAGAACTCTTGTGGGAGTCCGGTTAATAAGGTATCAAGCAGTGGCCACAGCATCACTCCAGAATCTCTTGGGAACACTTTCTTGAAACATCATTGATCTCGCAACCTCCATGAGATGTCTATTCTTCCTTTCAGAAACACCATTTTGTTGTGGAGTATAAGGGCAGCTAGTTTGGTGCAGAATCCCATGTTGAGCAAGATAGTGCTTGAACTCATTGCTTGTGTACTCTCCTCCATTATCAGACCTGAAAATCTTAATCTTGGCATGATAATGGTTAGCCACATATGCATGAAAGTGTTAACTTGAAGAAAGAAATGGAGAAACTAAAGGTGTTGGGTTGAGATTGAGTCTGGTGCAAGATTAGGGTCAGAGCTCCGTGAAAGCAATGGTGTGCTTTAAGAGTGTCTAAGATGATAAAGGAGTGATCTAAAGCTGGTTCAAGGTTAGGGTCAAGTCAAGGAATGACTTAGACACCATTTGGGAAGAGTTGGAGTAGTGTGCAAGATTAGGGTTAGAGCTTGTACGGGTTTGGTACGGACGGATGTACTCGGACCGTACGGATCCGTACAAGACCAATATTGCCTTAAGTTGTATAAACTCCACTTTAGTAGAACCATTTGAGGTTGTGCATAAATAGGGGTTTGGTCACTATTGAGATCACTATTGAGAATAGTGATCACTATTGGGATATCTTGGGTCACAAGGAACTTGTGACACAAGACAAGAACCAAATCAGCAAGAATGAAGAAATGAGCTTTGTGGCGTGTTGGTTTGAATATTGTGAACGTTAGGGCAAAGGCAGAGGAGCTTGAAGAGCTGGAAACAGGCTGGCGTGAGCTTTCTCTTGACTGTGTATTGACCATGTATCTGGACAGATACATGGGAAGGTTCATGGGAGCTTAAGGAGAGCCAATGAGAGTACAGCCTTCCTTGACCAGATTTAAATCAGCCAATCACCATCAAGCACACAAGACCAGACCAAGACCACATCCTGGACGTCCATTATCTTTATTTCAAGTGTTACTAGCCATTAGATTAAGGGTTTAATGGTTTCAGATTGTAATGAGCTTATATAAGCTCTCATATGTCAATTTGTAAGCTCTTAAGTGAGAGAGAGGGGTTTCCTCTCCTCCTTCATAATAAAGTGTGTGTTCTTGGCTAGAATCCCTTTCAATCTCTCCTTTCTTATACACAAATCTCATATACTCTCTTATAATCTCACAAACACTCATTTCTGGTCTTGATACACACACATACCGTCATTCCATTTCCATAACCAAACTAAGCTCAAATCTGCCTTGTAAAGGCTTTGTTGTTTCTCACACTCACACACGACCTGAACTCTGAAAATCTAACATGGTATCAGAGCTGTGTTCATCAGTTCTTGGTGTTTAGCTTCCGCAAATCACAGCTCCATCCCTCAGCTCAAAACCAAACCATGAAGACAAGCTATATCCGGTTCAGTCCATACATGAAGAAGAAGACTGAAGCTTGATTACTGTCTGTGGTTCCTCATCCTCTATCATTACTAGCCTGATAGTGATTGTTCTTGGAAGCAAAGGTGTAAGGAGAGGCCACTCCAAGGCGCCTTGTCCAAAAGACAAACCACATCCGGTTCAAAGAATAAGGTGTCCAGTCCATGGCGCCTAGAAGTGTTGAAGAAAGGAGGGGTCTTTGAGCTGTTTGGTACAAGATGGAGGCCATGGTGGGAAGGAGAAGGAGGTGGGTGACGATTCAGACTCCAAAACTCAAGAACAGCCTTGGCCGGTTTGAAGCAAAGACTAAGGAACCAATCTGGTTCCTGTAGTAAGAGATTCTTAAACCATCTTGATATTGATGCTTGTGATAATGATTGTTGCTGTGTGTTCAGTTGTGTGATTGAAACCTGAGGATATTGTGATGATTGCTTGATGATATAATCTTGAATCTGTCCTAGGTTGCTTATTAATGTGTTGTTTGGTATATGAGAATTTAAAAAATGCTTAATCCCAGTCCTAAATGTTGCTTGGGGTAGCTTGCATACATGAATAGAATCTGATTAAGGTTAATGCATGGTCTGATGGCTCATAATAATATGGCTTAGCATGGTTCTTAATGTCTTGTGTTGCTAGGATGTTAGATTAAAATTCTTATCCAGCTAGCTTGCATTAGAATCACTTAAGGTTGTTGCATATTGATTATGAGGTTGCCTAAATGTCTTGTATTGATTCTGGATAAGAACTTACTTGCATTTAGAGAATGAAGCTGGCATTATATGGATCTTAATTGATAAGTGGCCATCTAAGTGCAGAGCTAGTAAGATATTGGCAAATGCCAATGCATTATGTCTTATCTTTGCTGGAGTTTGAGTGATGTTTCAGGTGCACATGAGGTTCTCTTGTCCATCATCAAACCAAGAAAGAGGAAGACCGTGTGGTTATCACTTAAGTCTGGAGGAGACTGATAACCCTAAGGCATTGGAGTTAAAAGGGAAGGGGTGATCAGTGGTGATGCATAGTCCATGTAAATGGTATGCTCCTGATCTTAAGGCTCATTAAGGCTCAATTCAAGCTTGGACACATAAACAATCCAAGCTTGAGGAGGGGAGCAAAGTGAGCCACCTAATAATCGTAAGAACTCAATGACCTTGGTTACTCAAGGCCATTGCAAGCTGATCTAGGAGAGATCAAGCCGGAGTGAGGGAAGAAGAAGGTCACTCAACAAGCTAAGTGAGGAGTGCTTGTTTATTGGACTGAGGTATCTCCTCAATGCAATGGTAATGGTGTGGAGAACAAGCATCAAGTCTAGAAGAGATGGTGGTGCCCTCCACAAGACTTATAATGGAGTTAACATGCGCTCACCTTGGCAAGCTTGAACCTGCATCTATACTTGGTCTCAAGCTTGAGGGGGAGTGTGGATGAGCTTTCATGATAAGAGTTGGAGCTGTGAAGCTCAGTGAGTGAGGATACAAGTGGCTGATCAAAGAGAAGCCACTCCTCACTATCTAGACAAGGGAGTAAACCTGATCTTAACTCTTTTATATATGAATGATAGGTTTATCTTATGAGAACTGATACACTTATGGAATGATGTATCAGGTACCTTACTTGGATGCTCAAGAAGACAAGAAGTAGATGGACGTGTGATCTGACCAGAATGAGAAGGCAATAAGCCAAGAGTAAAGGGAAGACACAAAGAAATCCAAATAAGAGATCCAAGAAGGCGTGTGTGGTGTGTTGGTGATATTCAACGAAGCTACTGAATTGCACATCACAGTTAGGCCATGATCCAGGGTCTTTGTGTGTCCATCACATTGATGAGAACACAAAGACCCACTGGCCAATCCCAAGGCCTTGAAGGCTCTACTCTTTTCCTTACAAGGCCAAGCTTGTAAGGTTTTTAATGAGGGAGTTCTTCAAGGTTCCATGCTTGACTTAGGGTCTCTAAAGTCAAGCTTGAGGGGGAGTGTTAACTTGAAGAAAGAAATGGAGAAACTAAAGGTGTTGGGTTGAGATTGAGTCTGCTGCAAGATTAAGGTTAGAGCTCCGTGAAGGCAATGGTGTGCTTTAAGAGTGTCTAAGATGATCAAGGAGTGATCTAAAGCTGGTGCAAGGTTAAGGTCAAGTCAAGAAATGACTTAGACACCATTTGGGAAGAGTTGGAGTAGTGTGCAAGATTAGAGTTAGGGCTTGTACTGATTTGGTACGGACGGATGTACTCGGACCGTACGGATCCATACAAGACCAATATTGCCTTAAGTTGTATAAACTCCACTTTAGTAGAACCATTTGAGGTTGTGCATAAATAGGGTTTGGTCACTATTGAGATCACTATTGAGAATAGTGATCACTATTGGGATATCTTGGGTCACAAGGAACTTGTGACACAAGACAAGAACCAAATCAGCAAGAATGAAGAAATGAGCTTTGTGGCGTGTTGGTTTGAATATTGTGACCGTTGGGGCAAAGTCAGAGG
>CAKOAT010145488.1:63235-74838 GCA_932364175.1 Eruca vesicaria subsp. sativa | reverse complement strand
ATAGTTTTCGGACTGGCCGTGTGCGGCTCTGAGTCCCTGCCGCTTTTGCGGCTTTATTAAAAATCAGTTTGCGTTTTTAAGAGCGTGTTTTTATTCGTATGAATGTAGCGGGAAGATTATGAGTTGATATTGAGGGAGGTCCGCGAGTTGTCGTCTCGCATTCCTTTTTCCCTTAGTGTATCGCCTTGTTCGTTTGCCTGTTTAGGATGTTTAGTAAATCGAGTGAGCGTTTAGATATAGACGAAGAGACATGCCTTTAGGATCTCGATTCATGCCTTGAGACGTTAGCGACCAGTGTGCTGGGTTTAGGGCAAGACCTAGGTTTACTTTCGGATTGAGGCTATGCGATGACTAGTCGGCTTTCGTTTTGCCTGTTGCGAATTTAAGTTGATTCCATACCGATTTAGAATCCGCGATAGGTTCTCGGCTTATATGATTCGTCTGGTTGGAACCGAGCATCTCACCGGGAACAATTTCTAAGTTGCCCGGAAGTGCTGACCAAAAGTTTGGATTTCTTTTATAACACTATTACCCTTGTGTCGGGTGTTCGAGAGCTATCTCTGCGAGATAACTTAAGTTTGTTTAGGACTGTTGCGAGTTTGTTGTGATCAGCAACAAACTTTTTAGGCGATGAATGTTTACGTTGTTTTGGCCTTCGCGAAGGATACGTACGTTAAGAAGTTTTGCGTAATTTTATAGCCGCGGACGGACTGTTAGGTCTTCCAAGAAAATGACTTTATTGAGGAAGGTATTTATGTCGAAAAACTAATCTCCGGGCGTCTGCGACGTCTTGCAGTGCCGAAAGTTGGTTTTTATTTTATATATCGCGTTTCCAGTTCGGAACGTTTGCGGGCTCGAAGATGTTGCGCGGTGTTGCGAGGGTTTTGTCTTAACCCTGCTTTGCAGGAATACTTTGGTTCGTTTGCGGATATTCGCAATTAAAACTTAAATTCTTGTTTGGATGTTAGGTAGTTTTATGAATTGTGCTAGAGCAATTAGGACCGAGAGCGTTTTTCGTTACGGTGCTTTGTGAAGTGTTGACCTTCCGAGATTCGTACGGCTTTAGGAGCTCTGGTACGAGTGTTTTCTTATACTTGCTTCGGGAATAGAGTGAATCGCGAGAATACAGAACTTAGCCGATTTTCGACAAGTTTGCATTATCCGTTGAATGTATTGGCTTGGCGCGAAGGTTGTGTTCAGCTGCACAGCCAAGGTCGTATTTGGTAGAGGATTAGACCACGACACTTTCGTGCTATCGAAAAGGTCGAGTCGGTTTGTAAACTTGGCATTGAGGTGAAGCGTGATCGGTCAATAGCCAAGTAGCGTTTGTCAAGCTTGATATGCCAAGTATGCCCGTGGTTAAAGAAAACGTTTTTCCGCTGTAGGTTTGATTTATACGATGAAAGTTTCGTATAAACTTTCCTTTGTATGGAAGTTGTTTTATAAAACGATCGATCTTTCTTTACTCGAAGGAGACAGATCCTAAGAAGCTCGGTGCGGAGCCCGTGCGGAGTCGTTTGCGGGGCGGTCTAATTCTCAGATGTAATCGGAAGGAATGAGAGCGGATGCTTGTGAACCGAAGGGCTAAAGAGTGAGATCTTTCAGATCGTGTCGGGAGGAGGCAAAGTTTAGATTGGTCGCTCAGTGCCGGATCGTATAGCTTGGTTTTCGCTATAAGGAATGTACTTTTCGCACAACCTGTTACGTTCATTTTCGAAAGTTACTTCGTTATGACATGATCCTGACTATACGAAGGATTTCTCGCGTAAGTAGCGGGTGATGAATTTAGTAAATTGGCACGACGCATTGGGTTAACAATGTTTCCGCAGATTTTTCGAGAAACCTTTCCGCTTAGTTTTTGATTCTTCGGTGATGGTTTTTTCGAATTCACTCGCGGAGTTTTACCAAAAGTTATTTCACCGAGATCTAGCCGCAAAATGTTTTAGCGGGTTTCTCGGACGGAATGAATCACATGACCAGCAATAGGATCAGTCGGCGAGACGGAAGGACATGATCTCGATTGCTGCTTTGTGTTCTCGGTTTTTCTTTTGCCACAAATGTTCTTGATATTATTCTGTGACTCACTTGATTTGACGGAAAATGATAGCACTGTTTTGACGCCTAAATATTTCTCGTATAATTTTTCGATTCTTATACGACACTTGTTTTATCAAGTTCGAGAAGATCTTTATGACTTTGGCAAATTATCGAGTTTCACTCTGAAGTTTCGCAGAGATTTTCTAACCGCATGGTTGCGACGAGAGATGATGTATAGTCCTCGAGATTATTTCCCAGACAGTTTGGATCAGTCTTTAGCACTTAGACGGTGTTTAGATTGTCGTTTGCTTTTGGGATGATTTCGACGAGGAGTTGCATCGTCCGAATATTTTTCCGCTTATTTTAGAAAGCGTTTTCTTGATGCGAGGAAAAATGTTCGGCGAAAAAAGAAAAATGAGTTTCGTTTGAAGGATTGGGATGATCGACAATCCGGGTCGATTAAAGACCATGGTGGATCGGAGATGACTTGGAATATGTCTGGTTTATGAAAATTTCTAGGAGCGAATCGGTTTTAAGACGACGTCAGCGTCTCTAGCTCCTTCTTTCTTTTAGGAAATGAGCATGTTATAATGCGTGGCGATCGCTTCTCGGTTGTACGAGAGATTTGATCGGTTTGCGAGTTATGCCTGAATGGTTAGAGAACAACAAATCGAGATAGACAAAAATTTCTTACGACTTAGCATGCTAGACTATCCTCTAAATTCTTAGTTCTCTAGGTTTCACGGCAGTTTACAAGACATTTTCGTTTCTTACCTACGAGAAATTAGAAGTCTAATAAAATTTTTAAATCGGACATACCTTAGTTTCATCGATGATTTGGGATCGTCTATTCTTCGTTCTTCGTTCTTAGTTTCATCGATGATTTGACTTAACCATCGGAGCTCATGTTCTTGTTTCTTCGTATTGCTGGTTTTATTTGACCGACTAGGTGCGCTTTGTATATCGAAAAAAATCAATCACGTGTTTGTGATTGGATGTTTTCGACTTAGCGTGGCAGAGTTTCGTAAAACCGGATTGGGTCTAGAGAGTTCAGATTTCTCGTATAGTTTAGGAAACTTTGGTGTTAAGTCAACCATTGCCGTTTTAGATGATTGATTCGAACTTATACGAAGAAACAAGTCTTCGCGGTTTTATCGTAAAATCCCGAAGGAAATCCCGATTGAGTCGAAACGAGAATCAGCGCGATCAAGACTCGAGAGAGAAACTCGAGGATCGGTTCAGCTCGACGTAGGGCAAGTCGGGTGAACCCTTTCAGCTCGCCGTGTGGCGATTTGGAAGGTAAGAACCCTTGGGGCGAAGTCAGGCGCTTGGTTCAGCTCGCTGTATGGCAAGCTAGCTAGCTCTACATTTGGTGAGCTAAGACGCTTGGCGCGGGTGATCTCGATTCGTCGGGTTGACTTGTTTTCGTCGTACAATCTCAACAGAAAGTCCGATTGAGACGAAACGAAAAGCGACTCGATCAAGATTCGAGATGGAGATTTTTCGATCCGTCAAGCTTGTCCAACTTTCCTAATGGTGAGTCTGCGAGCACGGTCCCGATTCATCAAGCTATCTTGTTTTCGTTGTAAAACCTCAACGAAAACTTTGATTGAGACGAAACGAAAAGCAGTGCGAGTATTGTTTAGAGTACGATCCGGCTCACCATAGCTATGAGTTGGATTGTACAGACCCTCGGGGAAAAGTCAGTGCCTCTGGGACGAGGTGGAAAGCCGGTCAGATCGCCAAGATGGCAAGCTCGGTTGCTTGGCCAACTCACCGTCTTTTCGGCAGCCCGATTCTGCGAGTAGCCTACGGTTCTTCCGCGAGCAACCTAGGGTTTTGTCGCGAATAACCTAGGGTTTTTACGCGAGTAACCTAGGGCTTTCTCCGCGAGTAAAGCTATGGATTTCTCCGCGAGTAACCTAGGGTTTTTCCGCGAACAACCTAAGATTTTGCCGCGAATAACCTACGGTTTTTCCGTGAGTTAACCTAGGATTTATTTCGCGAGTAACTTAGGGTTTTTCCGCGAATAACCTACGGTTTTTCCGCGAGTTAACCTAGGATTTATTTCGCGAGTAACTTACGGTTTGTTCCGCAGTTTCTGGGAGAACAAGTTTTATTTTTCCGAAAAGTTCTCGGAAAACGTCTTTTGCTCAACCCGTGAGATTTGGCCAACTAGGAAACAAGAAAAACACTATGGGGTTTGATAGATTTTATCGTTGCCCTTAGTGATCTGAGATAGAAATCGTGAGCTTGTTTCGTTGCTCTTCCCGTGGCGAAGAGTCGCGATTAGGTTTTCGATTTTGTTGTGCACTACAGCGTTTGCGTGAGCGTTGGCTATAGGAGCAGTCGCTGCTGGAGTTGTTTTACCAGCGTTTTTGCGAGTTGCGACTTTGTCTTTCATACATCCAGGCATCGTTTTGGTCAAGCGTTTTGCGGCTATGAGTAAGAGTAATCCGACCCCCCCCCTCCTTCTAGCGCCAAACTGTGAGAACCGAGATTCACACTTGTCGATTTCCGTAAAATAAGGAAAGTTAGGAAAACCCTAATTTTCCAGAGGAACCGGATCTCTTCGAAAGCCAACGACAAGTAACCAAGAACGCGATTAATATGAATAAACTGAAAGATATAAAAAGAAAAACGAGATTGAGAGCAAGAAGGATTCTTATTCCGAATTCGCGTAAGAACGGTTACAACGAGAGTTGCCTTAGCTGCGTGAGCCGTCGGCGAAATTCCTAGTTCTAGCAATCTAAGACTAAAACCCTAGTTGAGACGCAGCTCGATAACGAAAACGGAAAATTGCCTAAATGCTAAGTTTGNGAAAACTCGTGTCCCAGCTTCTGCCCTATGCCTCCTCCTTATATACTCCTCCTTAGGCGGTTTTAGTCTTTCCATTTTGCTCGAAACCGAATATTTCGGGAACTTTCCATATCTGTCGATCCTTCCTTTTCTTCTGCGGAAATCTTCTATTTATCTTCAAACTTGCCTTTTATCTTCCGTCTGCGAGTAGACCGTCAAAGCGTTTTCGTATCTTCGGGTTTGATTTCGTTAACGTCGCGAGATGGGTTTTTATCGTGTTTTAGGACCTTTCGGGCCGTTTTACGATAAAAACCGTTTTACGACTTTAACGAGACCGTTTCCTGATCCGATGCCGTTTTTTTTACGATCCTCTCGACTTTTTTTATTAAAAACGCGTTTTTTATAATCTTAACGAAGAATCTCGGATAAATCGTATAGTTTAGGCGATGTTCGGTGTTTTGATTAACCGTTACAGTTTCATACGATTTCTTCGAATTCTTTTCGGGAAAACGGAGTTTTACGGTTTTTATCGTAAAACTCGAACGATAGGACGGATCGAGACGAAATGGGAGACATTTCGACCGTGATTCGGAATACGATCGTGTCGAAGGACGTATGCCTTGAATCAAGGATGTGGGACATCGAGGCTCGGGATGGTCGGCTCGACGTACGGCGAGCTAGTTTAGCTTGGCTAGGTCGCCATATGGCGAACTAGGCGAAAAGAACCCGTAGGGCAGAGTCAGCACCTCTTAGTTCGCCCAATGGCGATCTAGCCGGGACGGGACTAGTTCGCCCACCGGCGAACTAAGCCGAGCTGGCTTAGTTCGCCGGTGGACGAACTAGTCGAGATGGGACTAGTTCGCCCACCGGCGAACTAAGCCAAGCTGGCTTAGTTCGCTGGTGGGCGAACTAGTCGAGGGACTCCTAGTTCGCCCATCGGCGAACTAAGCCAGCTTGGCTTAGTTCGCCGGTGGGCGAACTAGTCGTGACTAGTTCGTGTTTTACGGCGGTTTCGGTTTTTCGCGGTTTTGTAAAACGATCTTCGAGTTTTATAAAACGGCTTCTCGAGTTTTATAAAATGATCTTCGAGTTTTATAAAACGATCTTCGAGTTTTATAAAACGGCTTCTCGAGTTCTATAAAAAGATCTTCGAGTTTTATAAAACGATCTTCGAGTTTTATAAAACGGCTTCTCGAGTTTTATAAAATGATCTTCGAGTTTTATAAAACGATCTTCGAGTTTATAAAACGGCTTCTCGAGTTTTATAAAACGATCTTCGAATTTTATAAAACGGCTTCTCGATTTTTATAAAACGATCTTCGAGTTTTATAAAACGGCTTCTCGAGTTTTATAAAAAGATCTTCGAGTTTCATAAAACGATCTTCGAGTTTTATAAAACGGCTTCTTGAGTTTTATAAAACGATCCTCGAGTTTTATAAAACGATCTTCGAGTTTTATAAAATGGCTTCTCGAGTTTTATAAAATGATCCTCGAGTTTTATAAAACGATTCTCGAGTTTTATAAAACAATTCTTCAAGTTTTATAAAACGATTCTCGTATTTTATAAAACGATTCTTTGAGTTTTATAAAACGATTCTCGAGTTTTATAAAACGGTCCTCGAGTTTTATAAAATGATCCACGAGTTTTATAAAACGATTCTTTGGGTTTTACAAAACGATTCCTTTTATATTTCTGCGGGGAGTTTCGGCCGTTGATTTCGTCCCACCGATTTTGACCCCAACACTTCCAGCAACAGCACAAGAAACCCTGTGACGCAGACTACATCATCCCTTGGGAAGGAGTATGGCAATGAAGTTCAAGCTCAGCTAGACAACATTCAGAAGCTCCTAAACAAGCAGATCAGTGCAATGGAAGATTCAGACATTGTTGAAGAAGATGTCAACTGGATTAGTGGAGCTGGTTTTCAGAGATCTGGTAACCAAGGAGGATACAGAAACTTCACAGGCCGGAGAAGCAACTTCAACCAGATTTCTCAGAAGCCCAACAACTTCAGCAGCAGCAACCCTAGCAACAACAGAAGCTATGGAAGTGCTAACTACTCCAATCCACACCCACCCACCCAAGATACTAAACTGGAGGAATTGATAGACAAAATACTTGAGAGTCACCAGAAGCTCGAGGTAAACTTCAATGGAACAATCGATTCTATCTACACCACCTTCACCACGAAGATAGATGCCCTCATCACCCATGTGAAGAAGCTAGAGACCCAAGTATTTCAGACAGGAAAAGCACTTAAGAAGCAAGAGTTTGCCCACACCCAGAACATCAATGCCATCCTAGATGATGACTTTTGGCAAGAGGTAGTAGAAGAGATTCAGAGATCTGATGATGAGAGTGAAAGAGAGTTCGCCTACGACTACCATCGATCGATATCACCAGCTCAACATCGATCGATATCGCCTTTAGTTCGCCGACGAAAACCCTCGCGAGTGCCATTCCGTCAAGATTATGTCTCACGCCGCCTTCGCAGCACGTCACCCACATCCGCCCACACCTGTCATCGATCGACATGCAGACCCCATCATCGACCGTCATCAAGACCCTGGTATCGACCGACACACTCCAGCCAGTGTCGATCGATACACAGTACCCCAACGCCGAGTGCCGCTTCCTAAGATTGACAGTGCACGCCTTGACGTTTTCCGGGAGAGATATTACACCACCAGAGACCCTACAGCAGCCCTAAAAGAGAGACCCACGGATATTTTTTGAGTCCATGGAGATAAAAAAGGAAACTCAGGGAAGAGTTCTCAGAAAAAGGAAAGAGAAGATACCTAAACCCTATAAAAGAGAAGCTAATGAGAAGGAGTTGTCAAGCTTCAGAAAAATAGTCCTCAGAATGCCTAAAGAGAAACCTTTTGAAGAAGCCTATTTTTCACACAGCTTGTGGATGTTCTTCAGAGAAACCAAGGAGACAGAAGAAGACATAAGAATGATGTCAGAGATAGCCTCAAGCAAAAGATAACACTGGAGAAGAAGAGTGATCCAGGGAAGTTCACAATACCTTGTTCCATCAGAGGTGTTGAGTTCACACGTGTCGTATGTGACACAGGATCTGGAGTTAGCATCTTACCCAAGCTTATGGCAGATCATCTAGGTCTAAAGATAGAGCCTTCTGAAGAAACTTTCATCTTTGTGGATTGTTCTCAACAAAGCTCTGGAGGCATCATTCGCAACCTTGAGGTACAGATTGGAGAAACCCTAATTCCTACAGACTTCCATGTCCTCTCCAACAAGCTCAACTTCAAGACTTCTCTACTACTTGGAAGAGCCTTTTTAGCCACAGTTGGAGCTGTTTGTGACCTACAAACCAACAAGCTCTGCCTAACTCTTATCAACCCTTCCATCCACTACAACCCTGTTCCAGTCATCAAGTTTCCCAGGCCAGCAAGCTCAACACTCGTAGCCACCTGTTTCTGTGCCCACAAATTTGATTATATGGAAGAGTATGAAACCGAAGAAGCAGTATCGACCGATGACACCACTTCTCCATCGACCGATACCAGTGATGACCCATCGACCGACAGCACTACCTGGTCATCGATCGATAGAGTATTCCGACGGATCGACGACGAGTTCCCAGACGCCGATTTCAGTGCAGATGAGTGGAAAAACGATCACTACATGCCCGAACTAGCTAGTATCACTACTCAGGAGGAGTATGATGAAGATTATGAGGAGGAACGAACCATAGAGTACTGATTTCTTCGAGAAGATGCAGAACACCCTCCTCAACCGACCTTCCTCTGACGCCCATCGACCGATGCAAACCCTACCCCATCGATCGATATACCTCCACCCAGATTGCTCAAACGACGTTTCGAATCAATGAGATACGAACCCTACTGCAAACCGTTCTATGTCCCACACGAACCACGAGACGGAGATTACTCGATTGGAAGCTGGGCAAGCGGTTATCACAAAACTTTTGCGGTAGATACAGCACCTCTACAAACCGTGATCCAACCTGCAGAACCCGTATCGATCGACATGGAGTCAAAACCGTCGACCGACATGTTCCACCAACCATCGCCCGATACAGAGCTATCTCCATCGCTCGATATCAATCTCCAACCACCAACCGATCCTGCCACAACACCATCCAAGGTAAAATCACTTCAATTTGATTTAAATTCACTAATACCGGATGAGTTTGGTATTTTCAGGGATTCTGATGGTCATGCACGAGCTATAGATGGGAGAATCATTCCTATCTCCACAGAAGATGTTGCAGACATACTCCAGATGGCCAATGTACCTATCATCGAAAACGATCCTCACCAAAGAAAACGGCCATCGACCGCTGCATGGAGACTCGCATCGATCGATATGCACCGAGAGTTTGGGAAGAGAGCCTTCAACAACGGAGTTCGTCGTTTCCTCTGGAAAAAGAAAGACGAATATGGAGTCTATAGAGATGAATCTGGCCATACAAGAGCAGTAAACGGAGACATCATACATGTTACCAAAGACGACATGAGAAACTTGCTGAAGAGATCCTCATTATTCAGACACTCTTGTTTCTGTCTACCAGAGTATGCTGAAGCCTATGCTAAAGGAGTTCCTGATTGCAAGCTCTACACACAAGCCGAAGTCACACACATGCTAAATGCAAGAGCCGGAGATCACAAATGGGAGATAGCAGCCATGCAATATGAACATGAGAAAGAACTATCAAGACTTCGAGGTGAACTACTCTGGAATACCACTAGCCCTGACTTAGTACGATATGAAAGAGAAGCCCTACAAGAAGAAGTCAACACCTTGCGCACACAACTGAGATCTCAAACACAGGCATCAACCGATATAGAACCCCATGCATCGATCGATACACCCGTCCATAACCCGATCGAGCACCACTTCCAGAAGCTATCGATCGATGACAAACCCAGTCGATCGATCGATACCCGTGCTCAGGAATTCTGTACCATGGAAGAACTTGAAGAAACCACAGCACAAATCTACAAATCAATTGAGTTTTGTGGAGACGAAGACTACAGACTACTGGACAGATATTGGTTTCCGCTACACAGTGACTTCAAAGGACTACAATGCACAATGAAAGATATTCAGAAGGAGGTAGCAGATATTCAAAGACAGCTCGCCAGCCGACATGACCCATCCCCATCGATCGATGAAGCAAACAATACATCGACTGATATGCAACCTCCAGAATTGACCGACGATCCAACACACCACGACACCATGCAGCGAAATACAGAACACATCTACAGCATGCTTGGAAACCATCAGTACAGCCTTGCCAGCTTAGAAGAATGGTTGGGAAGGATCCAAACTGAAGTTTATGGTTTGAAGACTAGTATGACCAGAAGTGAGAAAGCCACAAGAAGCTTTTTAACCTCATGGTTTGAAGAAACACAAGACAAGGAGGATACTAGTTTCCCAACAAGTACCTGCAACACACCTCACTAGCCACCATAATTCCATAGTCAAGCTAACTGACTTTAACCAAGCGCTGAGTGGAGGCAACCCACTGTTAGGTATTTTACTTATTTATTTTATTTTATTTTTACTTATTCGTTTCGTTTTTATTTGTTTTTAGGAAGATAGACACACGATCAATACCTATCGACCGATACGAACCAGTCGATATCGCTCGACACAGACCTACACGCATCGATCGACGATGATGACTCACCATCGATCGATATCCATATCGGTCAGGTATATCGTTCACCACTTTGATATCAGTTAACACATTTAATTTTTCTTATGCTCTTACTCTGACTGATTATACATTGGGGACAGTGTATGATTTAAGTCTGGGGGAGTTGATTACTGATGCTACTTTACCTCTTTTTGATCTTATTTATAAAAGTTTTCAAAACTTGGTTTTATTGAGTCAAGAAAGGCAAAAAATTTCAAATTCTTACTTTTTATCTTACCACTCTTTAGCACCATTCTTAGATTTGTTGATTGCAGAAAGTACTATAGATACTAAAGTGGATCACCGATCACCTATGTCAACACTTTCATGATTGTCTGGAAGAACCTAAGCTGATTTCGAATCTAACCTGACATCTACTGCTTGTCTTGGGGCTTGGTATACAAGGGATCGGAATCCTCCTGCAAGTCTGGAAGGTAAAAGTCTCAAAAATTTTGGTTTCCTTCTTTCCTTCCTTCGGCATCCCCAGAGAATAAAATACTGATATGATTTCCTGAGAGGCAAATGGAGAGGTACATTACCTATGACCCCACTATTCTAAGTCAAAGGAATGATCAAAGCGAGGGAGAGGTACATTACCTATGACCCCACTATTCGCTTACACTTTGTCAAGAAAGATCAATAAGATGAACATTAAATGTTCATTGGGATTGATATAAAAATGAAAAGAGAAAGAAAGAGTTGGGATTCAGAGAAGGGGGTTAAAGAAAGAAAGGGAACCAGGATGAGAATGCCTGAAACTTGTTTGAGTTGAATCCAACTGTTCCTTGATCGATACTCCCAAGGTAAAGCCTACACCTTTATTTTTATGCATAAATGAAATCAGTAGAGGGGATAGACAGACAAGAAATGTTTAAGTTGATTGGCTAGATGTATTTGGTTGCTAAGCTAGGATATGGTATAATGTACTTCTGTAGTTGATAGATATGAGATGTGGCTTGCAACAAAGTAAGAGGTGATGATTTTAAAGTTGAGATTTTGATTGAGTCCCTGCTGTTTTTAAACTTCTTTCAAAGACTAACTTAAGGTTTGCTTGAGGACAAGCAAAAGGTTAAG
>CAKOAT010145488.1:14348-62678 GCA_932364175.1 Eruca vesicaria subsp. sativa | reverse complement strand
GTGAACACAGTTTCAATCCGATCTGATGATATATATCGATCGATACTCCTCTAGAGTCATCGATCGACGGCAACATATATCGATCGACACTGCGATAGCAACATCGATCGATACTGTCGGCAATCAGATCAATGGATGAGTCTAATAGCGACAGCTATAGATTCATCTAAGGATTGAAGTTCTCATATATTTGCAAGCAATTCATTTAGACATCCATAGATTTATAATCCGGATTTTCTGAATAGTAACCATGAATCTAACTACTTTCTCTCATTGTTTTCAAACCCAAAACCTATTTTCCTTAGCAACTTACCATTGCTACCTATTTTTATTTATTGTTTTTAAACATTTTCAACCTAGCTTAATCACTTAGGATTATATCTTTTGTGACTCTAGCTCCTTGTGGATTCGATCCCTAAGTAGTACGATTGAACCTCTTATTTGAGAGAGTACATCACTAATTAGGGTTAAACATTTGAGTGATATCACTTGCTAGGGTTAATTTAAAAGAAGTGGAGCCTATTTCTTTGAGATTTATAAAAGAGAAAAGAAGCAAGTTGATGGAGGACAAGAAGAGATGGACAAGGTATAAAAGTTTCCATGTTTGTTAACTAATAGCAGATTTGCATGTATCATAGTATATATTAAGGAATGGATCTTGATGATTTCCCGGTGCAGGTTATGTGCCTTTTGGTTAGAGATAGACCAGGAATCAAGGCGAGAGATGTCTCCGAGACTAGTTTTGCTTCACCAAGAAAGACGTTACATCCTCTTTGGTGATGGATTTCTTGTTTCATGGGTTAAACTCTCTTGTATGGAGTACCAACCAGGAGAACATACTGCATACAATTTCAAGACAAATGGGGAAACTCCTTAAAGATGATTTGGATTCTTCAGTATTGAAGGCTCTTGAAGAAGAACCAAAGAAAGAGAGAGCAACTGATGTCAAAAACTTGCCAGCTCCAACTGTTAGGGTGGACAGAGATATGTTTGCTTTAATTGATGACGCAATGTTACTCATAAGAAAGATGTTCTCGAGCCATTGCCTGATGAAAGTGGTCCACATAACCGTATGGAGGTTAGTTTCACATTGTTTATACAGCTCCATATTTGATTCGACTTTTTTTTCGGAATGCTGATCTTTTTCTTATTATTATATTTTCATGTGAATTTCAGGTTAGCAAGGACGGAGGGCGTGAGGATGAGAAGCTATTAACTGAGTTTGCTAGACGCACGTTGGAGGTATTTATTGTTTATCATATCTTATGCACCAGAAAAAAAAAAAAAAAAAAAAAGAAGTTGAAGGTGCATATAAAGAAGCTATTGCACTGAAAATGCAAGAAGAGCTTATTCGTGAAGAAGAAAATCTGAACAAGAGAAGAGTGAAGTCAACTAAATTCGTGAAGAAATAAAGATGTTATTGCATTTTTTTTTTTAAAAAAAAACGTTGTTGCATTGTTGGAATGCAAAGTCAATTAAATTTCTTTTAGTTGTTTGTTTGATTACTACGCCTTGCTATACATTTTCTTAATGTTTTGGCTTTTAAACTTCTTCGTCGCAAGCAATTTTAGTTTCTTTTTTTTTTTTTTTTTTTTGTCAACAAACGGTTGATCTATCACTCTCATGTTCGGATTCATAACCGGAACAGATGCATGCGCTGGCCTTGCTGGGATTGTAGGAATCCAAGGGTCCTCCCATACTCTCACTTCATACCCTAAATGTATTTTATGTCTTACCCTCAACAGCAGTAGTTCTCGTGCAGCCGAGATATTTGTCCACACATATGAAGGGCTACTGATGGTGAGTTTTCGCAAAGGCGAACTCAACCGATAATACCGACCTCTCGTAACTCTAGCTACCAGAGAATCTGGGTTTTGAGCCAATCTCCACAGCTGCTTAGCTAACAGCGCCAAGTTAAACTCATGGATCATCCTGAAGCCAATTCCCCCTTCCTCCTTAGATAAACATAGCTTATCACATGTTAACCAATGTAAGCCTATTTTTGGTGGGTTTGAGCTCCACCAAAATTGTGCAATGGCACTAGCCAAGGCATCACATATCTCCAAGGGGAGAAGGAAGCAAGACATAACATATGTTGGTAGAACTAGCAGGATTGACTTTATCATTACTTCCTTACCACCTTTTGATAACCATCTGCCCGTTCATCCATTCACTCTATTCCTTAGCTTGTCTTTTAAAAAGGCAAAAAGCTTTCATTTGGAGCCACTAATATCCTCTGGTATCCCTAGATAGGTACTCATCCCTGCTTCACTTTGAATACCAAGTGTATCTTTAATCTCTTGCCTGACCTCTTGTCCGATTCTCTTACCAAAGAGTAGAGATGACTTGTCAAAATTGATACATTGTCTACAAGTTTGTCCATATTTCCTGACCACTTTCATTACTTTTTCACATTCATGGGGCTCCGCCTTACAATTTTAGTTTTAGTATTGGATAAGTTACGTTTAAATATGCTGGTTTTGGTTCAATTTCATTTTTGTATTTTTATACTAGTAGTCGATCTGAATATATTTCTTTTATGTTTTATATTAAAGAACTATTTTATTAAATGTAATCGTTAAAATGATAATCTAATAATCGTTGTAGTTATTTATTTGTAGCAAGCTTAAATCACTTGATAAAACGGTTAAAAATGAAAATCATCTTTTTGAATTGTATTTGATATCTTGTAGTTGTGATATATCGTTTAATTAAGTGTCATTATTTAGTGGAAATAATTTAAACGGTGTGACTTAACAGGTTATAGTTTTGTAGGCATTGTTGTTTTGATTTTTGAGTTGTTTTGTCAAAGATTGTGATGATCGCAAGAAGTTACGCATTGGTTAATCCAGGGGATAATATCTCCTAGAATTTTGTTAAGGAAGTCTTCGATGTTAGAGAATGGATGATGTACATTTACTTTGAAAGATAGATTTCGGAAGAGATTTTTGGATTATAGTAGATGTCACTAACCTTATATATATATATGTAAATGGTACAAAACGTTTATTTTGATATGTATGAGTTAATGAAAAGATTTATTGAGAATTGTACTTTAGTGTTAACATTGTATTCTAGCGTAAATGGATTTTAGTTAATGTATCAAACATTTACTACTAAAAAGGGAGCAAACTATTGTTATATTAAACTTGAACATATTGTTGTTTGTGTTTATTTTTTATTTTCTATTACTGTGATGATTTGTCTTGGAGAAAATCAAACAGACTATTATCGTAGATCTCTGATTTATATGATTGATTTTTTATTTATGTATATTATAAATATATTAATATATTAACATAATCAAATTATTATTATGTTTTATTTTTTAAAATATGATATATTTTTAATTTATGATGTAACTTAATGTACTTTTCAATTTCTCAATGCATATAAATCTGAAAAGATTATTAATAACATTTTATTTTTATTTTTTTAAACTACATATTTAAATATCAAAATTATTAAAATTAGATTTTAAATGAGGTGATATATATGAAGACAATATGATATTGATTAATGAGTTTATCTATCTTCCATAATTTTAAAATTCAAAATATAAATATATCAGTATAACTAAATTAATTAAACTTTTTTGAACACAAACTGATTTTTTAATTTTGTTATTTAATAAAGATGAATTTTCTTATTTAATAACAAATTAAATAACAAAACTGATTTTTTTTAACACAAAATGATTTGTTAATTTTTTCATATAATAATAAATCAATTTTGTTATTTAATAAAAAATGTGTATGAAAATGTATTTATTATAAAGAAACATACAACCGACGATTCAAGGGACATAATCTTGAGAAGAAGCTCATTTTCGGCAGACAGATACACAGTTGCGGTAAATATGAGACCATAAACCAATCTAAAAACACTTTACCAAGTATCACTAACCCGTAAGTATGTTCACAGATTTCTCATTTATCTTCAACCGAGACCACCGTCTTTGATAGCAGATCTAGAGCCGAGACTTCCATCGTTGATTCCATCGGAGATACAATCGGTAAAAGATAAATGTACGGCGACGAATCGAGCGTTAACTGATGAAGTGAATATGAGAAATCAGAAAAAACCGTTAGAGATCGTAGAAAACAAGGAAAGATGAACCTTAGACATCGAAGCTTTCATCTATTATGAAGAAAATGCTGAAGGTGAGAAAACTACTTTTTGCTTAATTTTATTGGACTATTATTATTTAATTAAAGTACATATCATTTGTAAAAACTAACAAAATCCAAATTAAAAAAAATCTTATAATTTAACTTAAAAAATATTCAACAAATGAAAGAATAATAAATGTCATTTTTGTCCTTATGGAGAGAAAAAACTCTACTTTATTATATAAGATACTAATGGTGTTCCCGGGCTACGTCCAGATTTTCTTATATAAATTTTAATTTAATTTATTATATTAATTTTGAATACATATAATATATATATATATATATATATATATATCTTTTTAAAAAATATAATTCATAAAATGAAGTTTAAATTATTAAATTAGAAACAAACTAATATTGACAGTAGATGTTATATGTTTCTGTTTTAATTATGCTAAGATTTTAAATAAATTTACATGATATTTGATCAAAAACTGTAATATCTAGATGGGATGGTTTGGTTATTGTTTGATGAACTACTTTTTTGACAAACTGATGTATTTAATAATGTCTTTGTATAGGTAATTATTTTATTCTTCAAACTTCTAACAATGTCTATTATAGTATTTTTTTAATAAAATTTTGTTTTTGATGGTGAAGCGGGTAATATTTTTCTGCAAGTTACTGAACAAAAAAATATAAAATATCATACCTGATAATTCAAATTTATATAACTTCATACTCCCTCTGTTTCTAAAAGATCTATATTCCAGTTTATTCACACTTTTTAAAAACACACAATAAATTTGCATAGTTTTTTGTATTTATTTTTTTCCATAATTTTAAACCGATAAAAAAATCAATTAGTGCAATTAAGTTTTTTGAAGTTTGCAATTAGTTAATAAAACATGCATTGAAAATATAAAAAATGGATCTTTTAGAAACAAATTTTTTTTCTAGGATTATCTTTAAGAAACAGAGAGAGTATTTATTAGTTTTGTTTAAAATTTTAAAACTTTTTTGAAAAAAAATTGTATATTTATTTTTGCCAACAATCGTATATAAAAGTAGTGTATACTAAATTTTGTAATATAATCATTCATAACTACAATAATGCTACTACACTGAGTCTATAATACTTTATAGTTTTAAACAGAATTATATACTTAACTTTTTGTAAGCTTAAATGCATTACAGATGCTTGCATGATATTTTGATAATTAATACAATTTTGATTCTTGAATAATTATAGTAAACATGTGATAACATTTAGTGAGGGTTATTGTTTCCACTATTTTAATGGATTTAGAAAAACATTTGGATTTAGAAATCTTTGATAAATCATATGATTTAAAATCGAGCAAATAGATTTAAGAATCAAAGATATTGATTTCAAAATGAAAATAGCTTTTTACGAAAATCAAGGATATCCAAATATTAATAAATCATATGATTTTAAAATCGAGCAAATAGATTTAAGAATCAAAGATATAAATTTCAAAATGATTTTAATTGTCTTCTCGTTTCCTTTTTACTTTTGGTTTTAGAATTGTTGTGTAATTCTGTTTTTCCTCGTTTTAGTTTGACTCTTGTTAGAGCTTTTTCTTTTCTTTCTTTTAAACTCTCATATTACGGAAATCTTTTGGAAATCAAGGATACTGATTTCAAAATGAAAATATATTTAAGAATCAAGGATATTGATTTTAAAATCGAGTAAACAGATTTAAGAATCAAGGATATTTATTTAGACATTTTATATTTAGAGATATGAAAGTTGTCTTCCATCTTGAAGAATGGTTGAAAATGAGAAAGTTTTTTTTTTAATTTACTGGAATAAAAATATTTATTAAAATCATATCATTTGTAAAAAGCAATAAAAATTCAAATAAAACAAAAGATTTTTATAATTGGACCTAAAACACTTTCGGCAAATGATAGAATGACAAATATCATCTTTTACCTCTACGGAGAGAAAAAAACTCTACTTTATTATATAAGAGATATATAAATATTTATTTTAGAAATTTTTTTGAAATATTTTATAACCAATAAATCATATATCATCATTACAATATAAATGCATATATAACATTAATAAAAAATAAACTAAATATAAGTACATTGTAAAAAAAATCACATTAACTTATATATCATTTGTTCATAAATAAAATATATATGAAAATTATTTGTAAATTTTTGTTAAAATAGAAAACTAAGAAAATAATAATGAAATATAAAATTTGTTTTAATTAATGTTTACATAGTTATTAGCATTTATTGGTTTATTAAGTAAATTAAATTTTGTTAAATATAATAAATATAAAAACATCATTAAAAAAAGGTGACATATGACATTTTTCCCCCCAAGGAGTGAAAAAAACCAACTTTATTATATAAGATTTTTTGGCAAACTAAAATGAGACTTTTTCCTACTGCTGTCACAATTAGATTTTTCACTCCGGACCTAGATGACGTTTCAGATCTTCCTACATTTCATGTTCCTTGATGCTATCACCATCTTTTTTTCTTTTCTCCATCTTCAGATGTTCCAAAACACATTGTACATACAACTAAACAAGAAAGAAGCTTGTGTTAATAAGCATTGTTCGGATGGTGACGTTTGACATCAAAATTACCATCTTCTAATGTGAAATTCTGTAAATTAACCAACTCTTTTTTTTGTCTCGCTAATTAACTTTGCACACAATCATCAATATAACACTAACAGTAAAAAACTTAAACTGGCTTACAAGAGGAGGTTAACCAAGGCCTCGGTTTGATGAACACAAACTCAATCCAAGACCTTGATTTGATGAAAATTAAAGCACAGTTCCGTGGAAAGATACAGAATCTGCTAATTATCTAAAACTAGAAGCAAGAGACTGAAGAAACAGAGAGAGGATAAGAGAAGCTGTTAGCATACTGAAAGGAGAGTGTCTGTCCAGGTGCAAGAGGTTGACCGTCATTGACAAGACAATCATCGTAGGAGAGTCTCCTGAAAACTCTAGGGTTAACCAGTCTGACCGAGCTGAACCAGCCACAATTGACGTGGATCTCCGCAACGCTGCAATCAGAGGCACATGCGTTTAAGATCTCAACTGTAAATGCAGGTACTCCATTTGGAAGTGGAACCGTTGAGCCTTGAAAGACAACAATGTCATCGTTTGAGCAGTCTTGTCCGATCCTTTTGGTCCCGTCGCCAATATCTGAAAAATGTTTCCGAAGATGTGTCTTTAGGGCTACCAAAAATAAAAGAAAAACACAGATATCTTTTTTGAAGCCAACAGAGTCTATAACAATGCCTCTTTAGGGTTTTTATCACATAGAACAGAGAGACTGATCTTTTAAATGATATGTGAAGCCAACAGTGTGTACGATGGGTTATGGATATGTTATGAACATGTGCATTCAGGGTTCCCAAGACAAGAGACTAATCATCGTATATATAAAGCCAACAATGCTTATGCTTAGTTAGTTAGTTAATGGACATGATATGGAAATGTGTCTTTGGGGTTTCTACAACATAAAACAGAGACACGTCTTATATGTGAAGGTAGAAGCCAACACCTATGATGAATCCTTATGATTGTAAGGAAACGCAAATAAATTGTCTAAATATTTACACCCAAATTTTTTTTTTGTCTAAATATATCTCCTAATCGTTTTGTAAAACATAGAAATAGAGACTGAACTTAAAGTTTATGCGTTACCGGAAGATTGCAGAAGCTTTCTAGAGAGGCTGGTGAGGTCTTTGTAATTGGAAATTAAGCTTCTTGCATTGAGAGAAATGACTACTGTATCACCGGAACCTTCCAAGGCATTGCACTTCACAGCAGCTGCAAGAGTGAAAAAAAATTCAAACATGGAATTGGTGTATAGTGACAAGGAGAAGAAGAGAGAGTGATATAAAGCTTGACATACATGAAGCAAGAAGAGACAGCAATAATCCAAGACCTAGGAAGAGGACAAGCCGCCGTTGGAATTGGTAGAAGTGCTCCATTTTCTTGCAATGGCCAAAAGATGTGGAGGCTTCTTCTCTGTTTTATAGAGGTATGATATTCATGCATGGTGGGGAGAGAAAGAAACTTAAGACAGGAAACTTTGTGATTGCATGCATGTCTGCTGGTTCCAGAAGGTACTGACCAATCCCTTGTTTCGTCTCAAAATCTATCTACCTCGAGATTCAGAAAAACATAAGTATTACCAATCTTTGTTAAAAAAAGTTTGAAAAAAAGCTGACAGAAGTTGGTTGAGTCATTAACTATACAAAAGGTAGTGAATTATATTTAACATTTTGATAGAGCTAAGAGCACATGCAACGGTTAAAATAATCAGTCCTTAGAGCATCTCCAAAAAGACACTTTATTTTAGAGTTTGTAAAACTCTATATTTGAAGTTTGTAAGTGTTATGCTCCAAAAACAAAACTTCAAATTTAACTTTAAAACTATTTTTATTTTATACTATGGTCCTTATATTTGTCATAATTAGTTTAAATTCATAGAAATTTTATAAATAACTAGCACATATATAAAAATATTACAGCAATATTAAATGGTAAAATATTACACTAAAATATGAATTATTAATAGAAATATATAATTAAATGTTAAACTATAAATAAAATATCAACTTAAGTTTTGCAATATTGTTGTTTTCTAGTTCTAATTTTAACTGTTTTTAATCTTATCTTGTTGTTTTGTGAAAACAATAAGTGTAAAATTTAAATTTATAAAAAAAAACTTGAAATATTAACGAGATATGAATTTTCAAGGGTTAAAATGATAAAAACATAAAATATATAAGACTTATAAATATAATGTATAATTGAAAGGATCAAAATGCAAACAAAAATATGAAACTTCAAATTTGAAGTTTTGAGTAGTGGCACTCTATATTTGAAGTTTCACTACTCAAAACTTCAAATTTGAAGTTTTAGAGTTCCTTTTTGGAGAACCAAAAACTTCATATTTGAAGTTATAGAGTATCTTTTGGAGATGCTCTTAGCCTCAAAACCAAGGCAATTAGGATTAAAAGAACATGTTTAACTGCTGATTTATGAAGGACCGTAACGTAGTTAAGAGCACATGCAACGGTTAAAATAATCAGTCCTTAGCCTCAAAACCAAGGCAATTAGGATTAAAAGAAAATGTTTAATGGCTGATTTATGAAGGACCGTAACGTAGTTAAGGGGTTCAAAGGACTCAATCCTTAGGGCACGTGGCTGAGCGTGGTAGGTTGCAGCTCGAGTTGTGTTTCTGGTGTTGGAAAAAAATAATACATTTTCTTTCTTTCGCGAAAAAAATCTCTCTCTCGTGAGTCGGTGATATCATCGGTGATTTTGTGCTCTCCGATAATCAAGATAAATCAGAGCCTCTCGTCAAAATTTTAGGGTTCGTTATGTGTTATGATTCGATTTGGGGAAGTGTCCCTTTGAAGCTAGGGTTTGGAAATCCTATTATTTTCAATCGAGTTGGGGATTTCGAATTCAAACGTTTAGGGTTTCAAAACGATGTTGGTTTCCATCTATTTGGGGGTTATTTTGATTAGGGTTTCGAAAAGCTTTATGTTTCAATAGATTTTGGGATTTTGGTATCAATCGATTAGGGTTTCAATTTGGGAATTTTTGGTTTTCATCAATTTGGGGATTTTTTTATATTTTGATTAGGGTTTCGAAAAGCTTTATTTTTCAATTGATTTCTGGATTTCGGTTTGCAATCAGTTTGAACTTTAATCAATTTGGGGATTTTGGTCTTTCATCTATTTAGGGATTTTATTTGATAAGGATTTCAGAAAGCGTTGTGTTCTCTTGATCTTGTTACTCTGATTTTCCTTCTTCTCTTGATTATGATTTTATCTTCTTCTTCTTCTATAACATTATGATTGATTTTATCTTCTTCTATAACATTAACGTTTGATTATATCTTCTTGTCTTAGGTTAACCAAACATGGGACAAGACTACAGCTACAGCCAGCCGTCTTCATCAGATTTTAGTTTAACCTGGCTCATTCAAGAAGAAGTTGACTTGTACGCGGCAGAATCTGAGTTGTACGCCGGTGAAGTTCAGTTGTACGCGGATGAAGCTGAGAGTAGCTTGAACATTGAAGTTCCGTTACTGGAGGAGATGAGTTGCTTTGATACACAACTTAGGGAGCTTAAGGACCAATGTAACGACAGTGAGCAGAAGCTACTAAAGCTAGAGAAGACATTGTCTGAGATATCTATGAAGAAATCCGGCTTTGAGTTGCTTGTTTGTCTACTGGGTTGTGTAGTAGTCTTAATATGTCTGCTGGTCATGTTTCTACCGAGTCAGTTTCTATCTTTCTGCTTTTGAATGTTTTCTCTCCACTTTTAAAGAAATGCTAACTGTTTTTAATACTGCTAATGTGTGTTCAGGAACAGCTTTGAAGGCTTGAGACGGGAGTGTTAGACCTCACCACTGTATTTAAAGGTACCATACAAACAACTTCGTAGCCTCTCTTCTTTTTTAGCAACTGTGTGAAAAAATTATGTGAAGTAGTTTTAAAAGTTATACAAAAGTTGTACAAAAGTTATAAGAAAATTAAAAGTTATACAATAATTATGTGAAGTAGTTTTAAAAGTTATACAAATTGATTAACTATATATAACTTAAACTCGGCAGTAACTAAAAATAAAACTGAAAATGTAATAAAATTAAAAGTCATTTACTTTAACTGCTTTCTACCTTCCTAAACCCTCTGATTTGAATTGCTTTAAATGTTTCTTATCAATAAATCGTTTATTAAAGCTCTGTGTTAGTAGTAGAG
This sequence comes from Eruca vesicaria subsp. sativa, assembly GCA_932364175.1. NCBI lineage: Eukaryota > Viridiplantae > Streptophyta > Magnoliopsida > Brassicales > Brassicaceae > Eruca > Eruca vesicaria. The sequence goes on along the minus strand of CAKOAT010145488.1, from coordinate 51,776 downwards.
TGACACAGAGCATTCTGTAAACATGGATACCACCCCCGGTTTTGTTAATCTTCTCAATAGCCAATCTCCAATCGACCTTGACTCACCGGACCATGTTTGGTTGAGTAGCCAATCTCCAGCTGATTCTTCGTCTACTGTCAAGGAGAGGAGGAAGTGGTCTTCCAGAGAGGAAGAGAGTCTTAAACTAAAACTTATGTCAGAGTTGTTATAGAGTAATATGTTGAATTGAAGGTATTAATATTGTTTAGAGTACACATTGCTATTATAATTTGCTAACTCTTGTGTTATTTATTGTTACAGGTGCATTTTGGAGTTGTCAAACTGTTTTCCCAGGTTTAGGTGGATTAGGAGAAGTCACGGGTTCTTGTGTGCATGTGGAGAAGTCACGGGAGCATGTGGAGAAGTCACGGGTCTCTCTGGCATGTGAACAAGTCACGGGTCTCTCTATTTATGTATTTCTATAAATTGGCGTGAAGCCTTTGTTTAGGTAGCATATCTCCTTTGCTTTGTTTCCTCTCCCTTTCAAATTGTAATCTCTTTCAGTTTCTTGTATTTGTCGGATTATTGACAAAACTCCTGCACTTTGTACTACTGGATCTTGCATTTATTAATCAGTTCCTATTCTCTAACAATATCACAGGTAACCTTGTATTTAATCTTGCTTTGCTTTGTTGAAACCTTTGAAGCTTTGTTTAGGTTATCTAGAATGGTTGTCTTGTTTAGGTTGTATGATCAATCGGATTAGGTTGCTAGAATGGTTGTCTTGTTTAGGTTATGGTTATCTAGAATGGTTGTCTCGTTTTGGTTATGTAGAATGGTTGTCTTGTTCGTCTGATGACTTAATGATAAACTAGAATGTCTTGTTTTGGTTATCTAGAATGGTTGTCTTCTTGATAATTATTAGTCCATTGGCTAACAAATTGTCAAATTTAGTAAAAGTTCTTTCTACATTTGAAAGTAGTAAATGTGTACCAAGAAATAAAACTCGTAAAACCTACAAGCGAACAAGATTTTGATAGGAATATTTATGTTAATATAGGTTGTTTTCACAATTGGATGTAGGTTGTTTTCACAATATCAAACCGTAGAAGCACATTCATGTTAATATGATCATAAAAATTTGGTTATATTGTTTTTGGTTAACAACTTTAATATAAAATTTGGTTATCTAAAATTATATAAATTGGTTATTGGTCATTAAATAATATTATTGGTTATCTAAATTTGTAATAATTTTTAAAAATATAGAAATTGGTTATCTAAAATTTGTAAAATATTTAGAAATTGTAAAAATTGGTTATTTGTCATCAAATAATATTATTGGTTATCTAAATTTTGTAATAATTTTTTCAATGAAGGATTAGCAAGTGAATACACAAAATGTCATCATCTTCTTCTAATGAACTCGAACCAAGGTTGGACGACATTGTCGACGATATCTTAGATGAAACGTACGACAACATAGTGGAGTCTTGCCATGATAAACAAAGGAAATGTGCTTATATAGAACGCGACCGCGAATATGGACACAACCGTTTATGGAATGACTACTTCAGCGAAGATTCGACATTTCCGGCCCAGTTGTTCAGACGCCGTTTCTGTATGAACAAAGAATTATTCATGCGTATTGTCCACGCCCTCTCAGAGAACATTCCATTCTTTCAATAAAGAAGAGATGCAACTGGGAGATTTGGTCTTTCTGCACTACAAAAATGTATGGCAGCAATTTGTCTACTTGCTTATGGTTCTGCGGCTGACACGGTGGACGAGTATCTCCGACTTGGTGAGAGCACATCAATTTTGTGTTTACATAATTTCACTCGAGGAATAATACAGTTATTTGGAGATGAGTATCTACGAATACCCACAGGAGAGGATCTTCAACGCCTACTCGATATTGGAGAGATACGCGGATTTCCTGGGATGATAGGAAGTATCGACTGTATGCATTGGGAGTGGAAAAATTGCCCAACCGCTTGGAAAGGACAGTACACACGTGGATCAGGAAAGCCGACAATTTTCTTGGAGGCTGTAGCTTCGCAAGATCTTTGGATATGGCACGCTTTTTTGGTCCTCCAGATACCTTAAAAGATATTAATGTCTTGATCGGTCACCTGTTTATGATGACATTTTACAAGGTCGAGCTCCAAGGGTACAATACGTGGTCAACGGACACCAGTATGATTTGGCGTACTACCTCACAGATAGCATATATCCAAAATGGTCAACATTTATCCAATCTATATCACTCCCTAAAGGTCCTAAAGTATAGTTATTTGCTAAAGTTCAAGAAGCAACTAGAAAAGATGTGGAGCGAGCTTTTGGCGTATTGCAAGCTCGCTTTGCGATTGTGAAAAACCCCGCTCTTCAAGTGGACAAGGAAAAGATAGGGAAGATCATGAGAGCATGTATCATACTGCACAATATGATAGTCAAAAATGAACGAGATGGATACACTCAGTACGATATATCTGAATTTGAAGAAAGGGACGTAAGCAGAAGTTCTCAGGTGGACATGTCCTATAGTACCGACACACATTCAAATGTCGATAATATGATTGGCATTCGGATTCATGTGCACGATAGGCGTATACATGAACAATTAAAAGCTGATTTAATTGTAAATATTTGGAACAAATTTGATGATGAATATTAGTAAGTTGTATTTTTGTATTTAATCATTTTTTAAATAATTATTGTCTTTTTATATTTAATCATATTTTAAATAATCATTGTAATTTATATTTGATAATACAATAAATAAATTTAGTTTTTTAATATTTTATTATTATTTTATTCCTAAGGATTTCTAATTGGATAACACCATTGAACTAAAAATTTAGATTAGAATCCTTAACTATTCAAAAAAAAAAAAACAACTTAAATAATGCTAATGATTCTTTTTTGCGAAACACCAATGCACTTGCTCTAAGTAATCTTCTCAATGTCCAATCTAAAGAGGATAAATAATTGTAAAGCAAGAAATTACTCTAAGTAATCTTCTCAATGTCCAATCTAAAGAGGATAAATAATTGTAAAGCAAGAAAGGAGCATGTTAACAAAAACTGTTTTAGAGTGATGTTTGGCACAAAATTGTTATCTATGTTAGTCCAGAAGGTATGGATACATTTGCAGAACATAGAAACGCTCAATGTAGAAAGAGAATATCACATGTCTTGATTGCCCGGGACTTTGGTTAGTTCACTTGGTTTATAGCATTATTAATCTGCAGTAGAAACCAATCTTGTTCCATTGATACATGAAGTGGGAGTAAAGACTCAATAAGAAAATGTTCAATTCTCTTGGTTACAACCTCTTTAGCAAGAAGTGAAATACAAAACGATAGTTAATAATAGAATGAGAGAGGTCAAAACTTTCATGCTTCTAAGCATCCCGTGCCTTCAACAAGGATGAAATCACTGGTGGTCTTATGTTGTAACGTTAGGAGACACTCTTTTAAAGGAGGAGAGTACAAAATAAATCCCGAGCATCATCCATTTTACAAGCCTTTGATGTTCAAGGCTAATAAGGTGGATGATGCTTGGGATTTATCTTATTATTACCTTACAAAAGAGTGAACAAACAGTAAAGACTGAGCTACAAACACATTATTGACAAAAAAAAAAAAAACAGAATCCATTTTTAGCCAGGCAACATCATGTGTACTCTACTCTCTCTCAAACGACTCGCAACATCCATTCATGAGATTATTATAAGTCACTTCGTTTCGGAAAGCAAGAGTTGATTACTAAACGTAGTGACTTATAATACTCTCATAAAACAAGCAAGCGATAGAGACAGTAGAGAAGATCTGCTGCATAATCAGTTGAGTGTTATTAAGATATTGTAAACATATTAATTTTATACGTCTCCTTCGAAGCCGGATCCGAATAGCCTGAGAACCGTTTACACCTGCAGTTATAAGATCAGAATATCATACTTCTGCATCGAGGTGAACTCAATATTATTAATCCAGATTTATTAAGAACAGTTATAAGATCTACCTTTTCCGATCAAGAAATAACTTTTGGTTGAGACCGATCCAGAGCTCTGTTTTGTGAGTGACGATGTAAGCGGCGTACGGCCTGCCCTAGAGATAAGGTCGTTAAGAGTGGAGGAGCGTTATTTATATATATATTAAAGATGAGGCGAGCACACCGGTTAAGCGACGAGTTAGATTTGTCAACCCGATTTAAATCAATTATAGGAAATGAACCGGTATGCCCTAAATACGGAAGAATTTTGTTTCACAATAACTTTCTTAATAATTTAAATAACAAGATTTCAAAATACATTTTTTAATGTTACTCACATATTTAAATATTTGTATAATTATTCAAAATACAATAATTCTATAGATTTTATGCTATAAATTCAAATTTCTTATTTTTGTAGATTTTTTCATTTTATTTAAATCCCTAAAAGGCAAGTACAAGCATACGATCAACGCTCCATTCCAATAATTATAAAACTGAATATGAAAATAAGCCCAAGAAAAACCTAAGATCAATATATTGCTTTTTCTTCCTCCTACCGTGTAATACTTTAGTTTGCCGCGCGTCAGACTACTAAAATAGTACACCACGCGTCAGCTAACACTTATGCATGTACTAAATCTGATTCACGCGCCAAGACGCGTCGTCATGTTGAGTGGAGAACTGATGTCACTCCGCCACTAGCAGATCCAGAGTTTGCACTAGTTACACCACCAGTATCATTGATTTTCGCTTGAGATGCCTTCCGCCATAACCGTGATTACCTGACGAAATTGCCATGCTTCATCGGAGTTCAAAACAGAGGAAATTTTAGTCAGCCCGAAGGGAGACCATTCATCGGACAGCCTTAAGACGCCGACTCTTCTTGATCCACTCCGAAAACGAATAAATAAAACCATCAAACCTTGTCAACTTCCAGTCAGAGATGCTTTCTTCAATCATCTAGTCGGTTATATTAACGAAGAAAGACTGGTACTCTTAGGAAGTAAACAAAGGTGAACGGTAAAGCAAAGAAGTCTGTTCAGTCACCAGCAAGATCAAAGTGAAAACCGAGTGGAAAGCATATAATCTCAATCGAAGATAATATAATTATAACTCTAAGAACAGCTTCGACTGCGATCTAGAAAAACAATACAAAACATAGCCATAGCAAACACAAAATTCGGCACACTGAAAATCGAAGGTATTTTACAAAGCAAATATCTGAGAAGTAAAGATCAGTTCTCATCTCTCCCCCGTGGAAGATAGGTGTGCGTGAACGGGTAAGAGAGAGAAACTGATTTAATGCTATAAATTCAAATCATCACATATATACATGTTTCTTTTTATTATATATTTTTTCTTGACTTTTGCGTTTGATTATTAAACCAGTTTCTTATGTATAAAATAACATATTTGAAAATTATTTTGTTTATAATTTATTATGATCGTAACCCGTGATTCAGAACGACAGATTAGCAATTTTTTTTATATTTATTCATTTTATATAATAAATTATTGTATATAAAATGTTTAGACAAATTGAATTTTATACATGAATTATATAGTTTACGAATGTTAACCCGTTCTACGAAAATATTATATTTTTAGAATAAATATTTATATTTGTTAACATGAATATATTAACTTGTCAATTTAAAAAAACTTTATCATATTAAGGTCAATATAATAGTTTTCTTCTAAAATGATAGATATTATTAAAAATAGATAAAATAGGATATAATTTTCTTCTTTTCATTTTATAAAATATAGTTGAATATATATATATATTAATGTATAATAACATTTCATGACTAATTATGAAATTAGTGAAAATACTTATGTTCAATTTTTGAAAATTACGATCATATATATATATATATATATATATATATATATATATATATATTTATTAAAATTAGAAAGTATCAAAAGATATTATGATTAAAGTAGTTAAAAATATTTTATATTATTAGTATTAAGGATATACATTTAATAAAATAATAAATGATGGTCTAAATAAAAATATAACACATAAAAGAAATCATGAATTTATTTTAGTAGAATATATATATATATAAATAATAAAATAAATATTTATTTGTAACAAATCTTTGAAAATTATTAGTAGAATGTATTTTGAATTTAATCAGTTTCATTTTTAATTATGAATGAATATGGTTAAAAATGTTAAATTATTACTATTTTTTATAAACCAAAAATAAATCCAATTTTAATATCTAATTATATTTTATGATAATTTAAAGTAAAATTAACTAATTTTTGAAAATAAATTTTAAAAGATTCTAAAAAGATTTTGTTAGAACATTTTAAATATATTCATTTATATTTCAAATAAAATGATGGGCCTCTAAAAATAGAAAATATATTAAAAGATATAATAACAAACTTATGTAAAGTTTGATATTTTTTAGGAATATGTCCAAATTTTTGAAAAATCACACATGAAGAGAAGTCATAACTCTGTTTTAACATATACGATTTTTCAACATAATTTTTCAGCCGGGTCGACGAGCTATTTCTCCATTATCGTAAAGTAGCAAATATTTCTAAAACTATTGCTTCATTTTATATATATGCAAAATAAAATTCCAAACCTATATTTTCATAGAAAAAAAGTAATACTTATCTCTCCTTTAAAGTTAAATTTGAAACCTTTAAATCCATAAAAATCATCATAAAACAGCATGTCGACCGAGTTTGAGGTATCAATCATTACGTGAGGCAGCTCTAAACCAGTGACGACTAGGGCGTCGTCCAGAGGTTTATCGAGGTGAATCGTTTCACTTTTGTGAAATGTGATTTCGTCGTCTGGCCCTCTATTAGAGGTAACCTCCTTGGATATGTCTTCGGCTCTTCTTTGGTAAACTTTTATGGATTTTATCGAATCTTCACATAATTTGGAGCCTTTAAATATGAAGTCATCGTTTGGGAGTTATATCCCTTCCCCCCCCCCCCCCAAAGTTTATTGTGAGATGATAGCGATGAAGAGCTCATATTTAAATTAATTAAGGGTGTACCTCCTGATGGGTTTTAGGTATTTGTGGTGCTGGCGGAGGTGTCGTGACTGATTTCATCGATCCACTGCAGATACTGAGACATTTGAAGATGAGATCTATTCTCGGACAAGGTCCAGTGGGTGATCCGGGGGATTCTTTTTTTCAGGCCCTTCTTTTTTTTATATGAATTTGCTTCTGGGATTTTTCTTCAGCGGGGGAGAGAACTTTCATGTTCTTTGGAGTTCTCTGCCTTTTGATCCTCTGCTTGTTTCACTAAGATTTGAAGTCACGTTCGACATTCATTGGTGGAAATCCCCTTCTTCTTATGGAAGTCACAAAAAATTTCGGGATAGAAGTTTGCATTCCTTGTATCGGGTGACCCATCAGTGGCGTAATTATGCTCGCTAGACAATGGACTGTTTGGCCTGGTATTGCGTTTTTCGGGATTGGATATGATGGGTCTCATATGTGTTTAGTAGAGAGAGTTGATGTTTCCTCTTTTAGGAAACATAAGGCCAAAGTGTAATGTAACACAAAGCGATACAGGTGGTTAAACAATGAGCTCTTCCTTAAAATATGGAGTAAACCAAATGCCAGTTTTTAGCGATTTTAGGGCCATGCTGTCTTTTGGGTTCATGATCTGAGATCTCACTTCCATGATCATGTGTATGTAGGATCGAAGTGTCTCGTTGTGCCCTTGTGTTACTGAGAAAAGGGCTCCATTTGAAATTCTTCTTCTACAAAGACGGAGTAGTGTTTTAAGAAGACGATTGTCAGTTGAGTGAAATTGTCTATGGAATTTCATTCTAAGAATGTGAATCATTTGAGTGCGAGTTCTATGAGATTTTTGATAAAAATTCTACAAACCTGCTTCTTTTTTCTTGTCGTTGAGGTGAGTGTGGGTACCACGAGCCTAAAGGCACATGTTTAAGCCTAAGGGTCAGATCTCTCTAAGAATTCCAGATATTCGATTTTTTCCAGTGTCTCTGAGATGCATGTTGGCTATCTGAGTTGTTAACCGAGTTTGACACATCTCTTTCATTACACGATCTATGTCAGGTTCTGAACTAGTGGCCATGTGAAACCTTTAGTTCAGCTACATTAGATTCACATTGTTTGTTCAACATATCTCTAAAAATATTTGTGGTCGATTGATTCATGTTCATTGATATGTGGCTACTAATTTGGTAATGCTCGGCCGTTGAGCGGAGCTGCGTTAATCGGATCCTTCTGAATTACTCTGGTTCTGCGATCTCAAGGGAGGTTTTTCTTGGGAAGCGGAGTTCACGCAAATCCTAACGCTCTTAACCATTGTCGTCTCATCTGTTTGCAACCCGGTGGTGGAGGTGGAGATCGCTCATTGTTGCGATCAACGATTCTGAATACTGTGGTAGTTCATGGTGGACTTATGAAGGACAGGAGATCTGTGAAGTTTACCAGCGCATGAAGTGATTGTGAGAACCAAAATTCACACCGTCGATTTCCGTAAATTAAGGAACTTCGGAAAAACCCTAATTTCTCAGAGTTCTCGGATATCTGCTAAACCACACGCCAAGCAATCAGAAAACGAGTATAATGTTGGGGTCAAAATTGGTACGACAGAATCAATAGCCAAAACTCCCCGCAAAAAGACAAAAAGAAATCGTTTTATAAAACTCAAAGAATTGTTTTATAAAACTCGAGAAATCGTTTTATAAAACTCGAAGAGTCGTTTTATAAAACTCGAGAAATCGTTTTATAAAACTCGAAGAGTCGTTTTATAAAACTCGAAGAATCGTTTTATAAATCCGAAAGAGATCCGCGGAAAACTCGGAAGATCGTTATCTCGGGAAAACGAAAACAAACATCGATTACACAATCGCCCGAGTTAGCACAGAACCGCGAAAAACCGAAACCGCCGTAAAACGCGAGCTAGTCACGTCCCGACTAGCTCGCCCAACGGCGAGCTAGTCTCGTCTCGAGCTAAGTCAATAAGATCTTCGATGTTAATATCATCATCGAACTCTCGACCGCGACCAATCAGAACTTCTCTGTCCTGCGGAGATCTAGATCTTTCTCTCTCCTCTGCACCATCATCCGCCCCAATCTCAGTACGACCATCCCGAGAGAAACCGGATGAATAATAGGCAGTGGAACGACGGATCCTCTTCGGAGAAAAGTATCCCCAATGAAGTGGGCCGCCACGAAGAAGGTTCATGACCTCCGGGAAATAACCAAGCAACGGCTTGCGGAGGATAGGCACTGAAAAACACACGGAAAGATTAAAATCTATATATATATATAGATATGTAGAACACGGCAATAGAGTACCAGTTGTCGTCCATACGGCCCTGAACAAAGGAATACAACTTTCCTCCACCGATGCGCTATCAATTTTGACATAGAAGAATCGTTCAATCCAATCGTGATCGTTCGAGGCGAGTCCGCCGATAACCGCCATTTCTCGCCGAGGGGCCAGGTAAAAGCCATCCCCTCTTCCGCGCTTGAATGTCAGCATAGCGGAAAGATAGTCCGCGTCAAGGGACATTCCGCGCTCATAGCCTAGCACCAAGATCCCAACAAGGTGCTGCAATCCGCCAGGACGTAGCTGGCTGAACGGTACGCCACACCTATCCAAGAACTCGACAATGGCTCGAGGAATAGGGAACCATAGCTGACAGTTCAGCAGAAAGGCTTCGTAGCACGTAAAATAACCCGGAGGCGGATTTTCGGCATCCTGACCTTGGACGGGGAGGCAAAACTGAACCGACTCAGGGATCCCACGGAGATTCCTCAAATCTTTGAGAGAACCGATAATACTCGTACTCGGACCGACCGTTTTCTTCCGAAGCTTATCCTTCTTCGGAACCCAGAAACCCGAAGACGGAACCTCGGCGGCCTCCAAGGCTGAACAGTATTCCAAAAACTCTTTCTTAGTCGTGGAAAAACGCCGAAAGATCGGCCTGGGAAGGGGACAACCACCAGAGACTTCAAGGTCGCTCGGATCAAAAATCGATGCATGAGCATGGTCCGAAGCTTTCCACTCGGAAGACATGTTGAACGGTCAAAAGAAAAGAGAGGATCCAAAGGAAGAAGTAGAGAGAAAACTTCTTGAAACTTGGACAAGTTATGGAAAAATGAGTGAAGGACTTGAAAACTCACCCCATATACTTATAGGAAAAAGTTTACTATTCACCTTTCGACTTTTGGCCATTAAAGTTCCGCCTAATTCTACCAAACTCGCCAAACAAGTTAATCCGCTCGCAAGAACTCCACGATTCTTACGAGCTGGGGGGCTTACTGTTGGGGTCAAAATCGGTACGACGGAATCAATAGCCAAAACTCCCCGCAAAAAGATAAAAAGAAATCGTTTTATAAAACTCAAAGAATGGTTTTATAAAACTCGAAGAGTCGTTTTATAAAACTCGAGAAATCGTTTTATAAAACTCGAAGAGTCGTTTTATAAAACTCGAAGAGTCGTTTTATAAAACTCGAAGAGTCGTTTTATAAAACTCGAAGAATCTTTTTATAAATCCGACAGAGATCCGCGGAAAAGTCGGAAGATCGTTATCTCGATAAAACGAAAACAAACATCGATTACACGATCGCCCGAGTTAAGCACATAACCGCGAAAAAACGAAACCGCCATAAAACGCAAGCTAGTCACGTCTCGACTAGCTTGCCCAACGGCGAGCTAGGCTCATCCCGACTAGTTCGCCCAACGGCGAGCTATCCCGTCCCGACTAGCTCGTCGTTGGGCGAGCTAGAAGCTTCCCGGGTAGTTCACCAAACGGCGAGCTGAACCGGTCCGGTTCGACTCGCCCTACGTTGAACCGACCGTTCCGAGCCTCGATCTCCCGTATCCCCGATTCAAGGCTTACGTCCTTCGACACGATCGTGTTCCAAACCACGGTCGAAATGTCTCCAGTTCCGTCTCGATCCGTCCTATCTTTCGAGTTTTACGATAAAAAACGTAAAAATTTGTTTTCTCGAAAAGGACTCGAGAAAATCGTATAAAACGGTTAGGATTAAACGAAACACCGAACATTGCCTAAACTATACGATTTATTCGAGATTTTTCGTAAAAATCGTAAAAACGCGTTTTTAATAAAAAGCGTCGAGTGAATTGTAAAAACGGCAACGATTAACCGAGAAGGAAACGTAGCTAAAAATTTATGATTAACTCAGGGAATTTACTGAAAACGGCATCGAATCAGGAAACGATTTCGTATAAAGTCGTAAAACGGATTTATGGCAAAACGGCCCAGAAGGTCCTAAAATGCGATAAAAACCCATCTCGCGATCTTAACAAAATCTAACCCAAAGATACGATAAAGTTTTGACGGTTTACTCGCAGAAGGAAGATAAATGTCAAGTTTGAAGATAAATGGCAAGTTTGAAGATAAATTCAAGATTTCCGCGGGAAAAAAGGAAGGATCGAGATAAATGGAAGATTCCCAATAAACTCGAGTACGGGCGAAATGGAAAGACTAAAACCGCCTAGGAAGGAGTATATAAGCAAGAGGCATAGAGCAGAAGCAGGGACACGATTTTTCAGAGCTTTCACCACCAAACTTAGCATTTAGGAATATTTCCGTTTTCTGTTAGCGAGCTGCGTCTCAACTAGGGTTTTCGGTCTTAGACTTCTAGAGTTAGGGATTTCGCCGACGGCTCACGCAGCTAAGGCCACTCTCGTTGTAACAGAGTTCTTACACCGATTCGGAATAAAACCTTCTTGCTCTCAATCTTGTTCATTCTCATTTTAATTGTAAGTTCATCGTTTTCTTAATTATCGTCGTGCGGTTCTGCAGATAGCCGGGTCCTCTGGAAACTTAGGGTTTACTCAAAGTTTCCTTATTTACGATTCATTGACAGTAGGTAAATTTCGGTTCCCACAGTTTGGCTCTAGAAGGAGGGGGGGGGGGGGTCGGATCTATCTTACACCGAAGCCGCAACAGGTCCAACGAAGAAACGATGACTGGTGACCAACAAACTCGCAACGAACGCGACAACGTTGATAAAACACCACCACCACAAGATACGTCCGCGGCCAACGCTACAAACGCTAACACCGAGTCCATCGAAAAGATGCTTTCCGAGTTTAACAAAAAATCAGAAGAGCAGGAAAAGCTCATCGGTTCGCTCGCAAAAAGGGTTGAAACCCTAACTGCGAAAACCAGAGCAATTCGCCCCCGCGGAACTACTAAGATCCGCGGAAGGAGGCTCGATCGCGACTCCTATGGATCGCCCCAGAATCGAGCAGGGTAACTTACTGGAGAAGGATTCCGGAAAAGATAACCCTGACGCGATGCTAGACAAATCGGAAAACCTCATACTCGCGAAGAGGAGACCGAGGGCGACGGCATCGAAAGGGTTAACCTGGAAACAAGCAACCAATCCGACTCGTCAGACGAGGACGCTGACGTCCATCCTAGGAGAAGAAAAACTCGCAGCCCTCCACCGGAGTCTTCTCCCGAGCGTTCTCTTGCTGGAGACGAGGAGGAGCTCGACTTTGCGCGATACGCAAAAACTGCCGAGGAGCGATCTCCGGTTACTCGCAGCAAACGCCGACGAGGTCGGAAAACTTCTGGCGACCTGACCGAGATTCGCGATCTCTGCGAGTACATCACTAAAACGGCCGCAGCGGTAAAAGCGATGAAATCTCAAATTCATCATGCTACCAGCGCCGCACCCGAAATCGATCGGCTACTATACGAATCTCGGAAAGCGCCCTTCACGGCTCGCATCACCAAGGTCAAGCTGCCCGATCCCGGGAAACTTAAGGTGCCAACTTACGATGGGACGTCCGATCCCAAAGCGCACCTGCAGGCCTTCCAGATCACGATGGGACGAGCCAAACTCAAGGATCACGAAAAGGACGCAGGCTACTGCCGTCTTTTTGTCGAAAACCTAGAAGGAGCGGTGCTCGAGTGGTTCGCCAAACTTAGGCGGAATTCGATCGGAAGTTTCCGCCAACCCGCTTCCGAATCCCTGAAGCAATACTCGATGTTCATCAATCGAGAAATCTCTGACGCTGATCTCTGGAGCCTGTCGCAAAAGGAGGACGAATCTCTCAGTGATTTCATGAGCAGATTCAAACTCGTCATGGCTAGGGTTAGCGGAATCAGCAATAAGGCCGCCATCGACGCATTAAGGAAATCGCTTTGGTTCAAATCGAAGTTCCGCAAATGGATAACTCTCGAGAAACCACGGACGATCCAGGACGCGCTCCATAAGGCCACCAATTACATAACCATCGAGGAGGAGACTAAAATCCTGTCTGAAAAGCATAAGCCGATGAAAACATCCGCAAAGGATAACGCGTCCGAGCAGAAGCAGAAAAAGAGGAACTTTCGTAATGACAAGTTCGTCCATCACGAGGGGCAGGATCTCCAAGGGGCGCACAACTACGCCATTAATTCTGGATCGGAACAAGGACGAACTACGGGTAACACGTGGACGAGAAATTCGAATTACAATGAGAATAATTTCTGCGACCTCCACCAAACCCGTGGACATTCTACCGTGAACTGCAAAGTTCTCGGCGCCAGACTTGCCGAAAAACTGATCGTGGGAGAACTCTCTGAGATATCCAGCGTCAAGGATCTCATCCGCGATTCAGACCGCCTCCCAAAAAACGACAGGAACTCGCGAGCGGAGAATCCGCCTCAGGGGAACCAGTCGGGCGAAAAACGCGGACGAAGGCAAGACGAGAAGGGCAACGACGCTAACCGCCGAAAAATCAACATGATTATCGGTGAATCACAATATTACAACGACACCGTCTCGTCTATCAAATCCTACCAACGCAAAGCCGAAACCGGCTCGAGTTGGAAGGTGCCATCGGATGACACTCCAAAAGGGGTAATCTCATTTGACGACGCTGAAACCGGCGGAATCGACCAACCTCATGCCAATCCCCTTGTCATCGACTTAGTGATAAGCGATTTAGAAGTCACTCGAATCCTGGTCGATACCGGAAGTACCGTAAACGTGATCTTCCACAACACGTAAGCACATATGGGAATAGAACTCTCGGAAGTCGAACCTATTCCAAAACCGTTGACCAGCTTTTCCGGCGAGACATCAATGACCTTGGGATCAATCCGGCTACCGGTGGCAGCCAAAGAAGTGACGAAAATCGTTAACTTCGCGGTAGTCGACTTCCCGGCCATCTACAATGTGATCATGGGCACACCTTGGATAAATTCCATGAAGGCGGTTCTATCGACGTATCACTTAGGCATCAAATTCCCGACTCCTACGGGAATCGCAGCAATTTGGGGATGCCAAAGACAATCACGATCCTGCTTCCTGACCGAACATAAGCTGAGGCAATTGGCGGTCGCAGTCGTGAAACCAAAACGGGCAAAGGTTACGCCACCGCCTGCGGAAGATGAACCAAAGCAAGCAACAGTCGAGAAACAGCAAGTTTCCGCACCCATCGCTTCTACCCACCTGGAGGAGAAAAGCCTGAACAAAGACATCGATCCAGCAACTGAAGTGATCGAAAAGTCTGCGACAGCCGAGTAAGCATACTCGCACAAACAAACAGAACTACGAGATGACTTGATTTCCGAAAAGAATACCTAGGCAGCTCACCTAAAGATGAGTTCAGCTATCCCCCCTTCCAAAACGGGGGGGGGGGGGGGAGTGGGTGCGTATACGAACATTCGTATACTCCCAAATTTTTAGAACTTTCGCTTTGTAATCGAAATTTTTTTGAAACTTTTTAATAAAGACAAAGTTAGAACATTATAAAATCTCCGCTACTATCAAAAACGCAAAAAGCGAATTCCAAACATTCGGAAATCACTTCTGCAGTAACAACTACTTAATCGTTTCTACGAAACTTGTACACCAAAATATTTTCGGAAAGAACCGGCGAGACGTCGCCTAAATTCTCGAGAAAAATATTCTGCTAAGTCCGTCCGCGACTATAAAAACATGTACGCGCGGCGATTGGTCCCGTCGAGCACGCTAGCCCTCCTAAACAAACGCACGACCTATTGGTCCGCATACATCCGACTAGGATAAAATAACGCGCTATAAAAGAAATCCAAATTTTTGGTCAGCACTTCGTGGCAACTTAGAAATTGTTCCCGGTGAGATGCTCGATTCCAACCATACGAATCGTATAAGCCGAGAACCTATCGCGGATTCTAAATCGGTATGGAATCAGGTTAAAATCGCAACAGGCAAAACGAAAGCCGACTCGTCATCGCATAGCCTCAATCCGAAAGTAAAACTAGGTCTTACCCTAAACCCAGCACACTGGTCTCTAACGTCTCAAGGCATGAATCGAGATCCTAAAGGCATGTCTCTTCGCCCACATCTAAACACTCGCGAAAATCGAAACCTTCCGAGTTAACGAACCGGACGATTTACACCAAGAGTTAGATGCGAGACGACAACTCGTATTCTTCCCTCTACATCTAAAACGAAACGCAAATTTCATACTTAGAAAATATTTCTTATTAGAAAGTCTTCAAATACACACCGCCTAGCGGTAGGGATTCAAAGCCACCAACGGCCAGTCCCGGAAAAACAACAACGAAGTCATAAAAGCAACAACATCACACACTGAAGTCACCAAATACGGTCATCACTAGAATCGATCCATGGCTGATCGACTCCGCCATCCACATCCGGGATCCTAGGTCCGACCTCAACCGAATCCGGCGATACCACAATAGGATCCCACTGTTCCCACATCTGCTCACCGGGATTAACAAACCCGTTCTTCTTCTTCTCTCTCTTAGCCAGACGCGCTTTCTGCTTCGCAATCGCAACCTCATACGAATAGGCCGGGTCTTGGGTAAGGTGCAAACCCCCGACTACACCCCGACACTCGCGAAAATCGCCATTCGCCCGTTGCGCATCTTCAAATTCCACATAAAGAGGCATGAACCGCTCACGGCGAGCCATCAACTCCGCATCAACCTCTCTTTTGCCCGCTCTACGAGCACGGCGAACCATCGTGTCAGAAAGCTCTAAGCTTTGACAAGACTCAGCTTCATACTCTTCCCTCACACGAGCGGCCTCCCTTGCGGACAAATCCTGGGCACGAAAGAAACTGGCATCGATCTCTTCTTTGAGACGAGCAGCCTCCGCCTCAGCCGCTGCAGCCCTTGATTCGGCGCGAAGTTACGCGCTATTCGCATTCACCGCTTCGCTCATAAAGCGAAGACCCTGCAAAGCAGAAGAATCCTCCCTTATATATAATAACGAAAGAGGCGGCCGCATATGGTTCTGAAATAAAAGCAAACTAGACGGACCTTGTTAAAAAGTCTCTACGCCTTCGCAAACGGTGTGTCGGCTGGCGCTCGGGATGACGTCTCGACCGGATCGAATTCAGAGGCCGAAAAGTCAATAAGATCTTCGATGTTAATATCATCATCGAACTCTCGACCGCGACCAATCGGAACTTCTCTGTCCTGCGGAGATCTGGATCTTTCTCTCTCCTCTACACCATCATCCGCCCCAATCTCAGTACGACCATCCCGAGAGAAACCGGATGAATAATAGGCAACGGTGCGACGGATCCTCTTTGGAGAAAAGTATCCCCAATGAAGTGGGCCGCCACGAAAAAGGTTCATGACCTCCGGGAAATCACCAAGCAACGGCTTGCGGAGGATGATAGGCACTGCAAAACACACAAAAATATTAAAATCTATATATATATATAGAGAAAACCACCAAAATAACCTTCAACTTTTCAAGAAAAGCAAAAAAAAACTTCAACTCTAGTTTGAGCAATTTAAATCATCAATTTTTTAATATTGGCCACTTTAATCTCACATTTATGTTGACTAAGTCATTTAAACTATTCCAACGTCAACCGTTAATTTTATCATTCACCTCCGTTAACTCTTAAAGTACAACATTTTACTTAATACAAGACACAAAAAATCTTCACTAGCTCTAATTCAATTTTTTTGCTAAACTTGTTAATAACGAGCCGTGATTACTGAAACCCTAGTCATCGTTCTTCTCTCTTGGTGACTACGAAACTTGAACATCAAGGATGGCTAAGACCAAGCGTTTTGGCTGTGTTTATCACACTGCTCAATCGAGTGATATTCAATTGGGTGATGGGGAAGAGAGTGTTGCTGAAAGTGTAAGACAAAATACTAGAGAAGATGTTGGAGGAGCATCTCAAGGACTATCTCAGCCTCAAGTGTGATTGTGTCCCTGTTTTTATCAGTGTGTTAGAACTTATTGGTCTGTGGTTGATCTTATTGCTATTCTCATATTAAGCGGAGTACGCATAAACATATTACTAAATAAACAGATATCTGAAGTATTACAAATATCATAAAACCATTAAAATAATAAGAAGAGTACTTATAAGCAGATATTTACAATTTTTGTTTCTAGCATATCTACCACATGCACCGGTTAGTAAGACCTTCCTTTGGTACACTTTCTTCTTCTGTTATGCTTGCAGTATGCCTTCCAATGGTAGATTATCTTTCAGTGGTATTAGTCCATGGGATCTCAGGTTTCTTCATCTTCCCATATTGTGGATCCAGACATGACCATTATTTCTATGTTTAGAGAGCTGATTTACTGTGTATATCGATATCTAGTTCTCTGTAGACATCACAGTTTGCTGCAACAAGAAAAACACAAAAAAATAACACTAGGGGTCTAAGGCGTTTTCCTCTTCTTTTATTGTTATAAAATGCATCTGCGTGTTTGATATTGTTGTACAAAAGAAGTGTAAGAGATGATCACAACAAAGGTGTGCCAGTATGTCTCTAAAGCAATGGGATTCTCGTTTTCTAGTAAGCAAGTGGCCCGAAGAAAACTTGACTTCAAGAAAGCTATATTTATCCATTTACTAGAAGTCGCAAACTACCCACAATGCATATAGCTGAGTCATGTGAATCAGACATTTCTTTTTGGTCAAGTAATACCTGCAAGCCACGTTACATAAGATGAAGGATGGCCTATGATCAAGAAATTCTGCTTCAGCACCACATTCTTTCTTGTTACCAACACAGAAAAAAATCAGTTAAGATACATCGAGGCTTTCAAACCATAAAGATAAACAACGCTTCAATATGACGTTTTTTGTTCTTTACAAAAAACAACCTAAGATAAATTATTCAGACTTCATCGAAACTGTGAATCCATATGGTTTATCAAACTGAACCAGCAACAGGTAAAGATCAGAGTATATACCAGAACATTTTTCTGGAGGTTTTGGTCGAGAGTCATAACATCAGATATTTTAATAAATTCCAACGTGTAATCTCCTTTGGGAGCTTGAACAGAAACCCGAGATGTGGCTTTGTTATCTTCAGACATATTAAAGTTGTTCTTCGCTCTTTCGTTTTAGGTGCAGATATCTCCTGAAACGACGACATATTATATTTAACGGAGTTAAAGGATAATTAACTGTTTACTTAACAGGAGTTTAAATGACCTAGTCAACCTAAATGTGAGATTAAATTGGCTAACATTAAAAAGTTGATGATTAAAATTGCTCAAATTAAAGTTGAAGTTTTTTTTTGCTTTTGTTTTGAAAGTTGGAGGTTATTTTGGTGGTTTTCTCTATATAGATACGTAGAACACGGCAATAGAGTACCAGTTGTCGTCCATACGGTCCTGAACAAAGGAATACAACTTTTCTCCACCGATCCGCTATCAATTTTGACATAGAAGAATCGTTCAATCCAATCGTGATCGTTCGAGGCGAGTCCGCCGATAACCTCCATTTCTCGCCTAGGGGCCAGGTAAAACCCATCCCCTCTTCCGCGCTTGAATGTCAGCATAGCGGAAACATAGTCCGCGTCAAGGGACATTCCGCGCTCATAGCCTAGCACCAAGATCCCAACAAGGTGCTGTAACCCGCCCGGACGTAGCTGGCTGAACGGTACGCCACACCTATCCAAGAACTCGACAATGGCTCGAGGAATAGGGAACCATAGCTGACAGTTCAGCAGAAAGGCTTCGTAGCACGTAAAATAACCCGGAGGCGGATTCTCGGCATCCTGACCTTGGACGGGGAGACAAAACTGAACCGACTCAGGGATCGCACGGAGATTCCTCAAATCTCTGAGAGAACCGATAGTACTCGTACTCCGACCGACCGTTTTCTTCCGAAGCTTATCCTTCTTCGGAACCCAGAAACCCGAAGACAGAACCTCGGCGGCCTCCAAGGCTGAACAATATTCCAAAAACTCTTTCTTAGTCGTGGAAAAACGCCGAAAGATCGGCCTGGGAAGGGGACAACCGCCAGAGACGTCAAGGTCGCTCGGATCAAAAATCGATGCATGAGCATGGTCCGAAGCTTTCCACTCGGAAGACATGTTGAACGGTCAAAAGAAAAGAGAGGATCCAAAGGAAGAAGTAGAGAGAAAGCTTCTTTAAACTTGGACAAGTTATGGAAAATGAGTGGAGGACTTGAAAACTCACCCCATATAATTATAGGAAATAGTTTACTATTCACCTTTGGACTTTTGGCCATTAAAGTTCTGCATAATTCTACCAAACTCGCCAAACAAGTTCAATCCGCTCGCAAGAACTCCACGATTCTTACGAGCTTAAAGGCTAACTGTTGGGGTCAAAATCGGTACGACGGAATCAATAGCAAAAATTCCCCGCAAAAAGATAAAAAGAAATCGTTTTATAAAAATCAAAGAATGGTTTTTATAAAACTCGAGAAATCGTTTTATAAAACTCGAAGAGTCATTTTATAAAAATCGAAGAATCGTTTTATAAATCCGAAAGAGATCCGCGGAAAACTCGGAAGATCGTTATCTCGAGAAATCGAAAACAAACATCGATTACACGATCGCCCAAGTTAAGCACAGAACCGCGAAAAACCGAAACCGCCGTAAAATGCGAGCTAGCCATTGGGCGAGCTAGCCTCATCCCGACTAGTTTGCCCAACGGCGAGCTAATCTCATCCCAACTAGCTCGTCCAACGGCGAGCTAGAAGCTTCCCGGGCAGTTCCCCAAACGGCGAGCTGAACCGGTCCGGTTCGACTAGCCGTACATTGAACCGACCGTCCCGAGCCTCGATCTCCCGTATCCCCGATTCAAGGCTTACGTCCTTCGACACACGATCGTGTTCCGAACCACGGTCGAAATGTCTCCAGTTCCGTCTCGATCCGTCCTATCATTCGAGTTTTACGATAAAAAACGTAATACTTTGTTTTCTCGAAAAGGACTTGAGGAAATCGTATAAAATGGAAATGATTAAACAAAACACCAAAAATTGCCTAAACTATACGATTTATTCGAGATTTTTCGTAAAAATCGGAAAAACGCGTTTTTAATAAAAAGCGTCGAGTGAATCATAAAAACGGCAACGATTAACCGAGAAGCAAACGTAGCTAAAACTTTACGATTAACTCGGGGAATTTACTAAAAACGGCATCAAATCAGGAAACGATCTCGTATAAAGTCATAAAACGGATTTATCGCAAAACGGCCCGGAAGGTCCTAAAACGCGATAAAAACCCATCTCGCAATCTTAATGAAATCTAACCCGAAGATACGATAACGTTTTGACGGTTTACTCACAGAAGGAAGATAAATGTCAAGTTTGAAGATAAATGGCAAGTTTGAAGATAAATAGAAGATTTCCGAAAGAAAAAAAGGAAGGATCGAGATAAATGGAAGATTCCCAATAAACTCGAGTACGGGCGAAATGGAAAGACTAAAACCGCCTAGGAGGGAGTATATAAGCAAGAGGCATAGAGCAGAAGCAGGGACACGATTTTTCAGAGCTTTCACCACCAAACTTAGCATTTAGGAATATTTCCGTTTTCTGTTAGCGAGCTGCGTCTCAACTAGGGTTTTCGCCGACGACTCATGCAGCTAAGTCCACTCTCGTTGTAACAGAGTTCTTACACCGATTCGGAATAAAAACCTTCTTGCTCTCAATCTCGTTCATTCTCATTTTAATTTTAAGTTCATCGTTTTCTTAATTATCGTTGTGCGGTTCTGCAGATAGCCGGGTCCTCTGGAAACTTAGGGTTTACTCAAAGTTTCCTTATTTACGATTCATTGACAGTAGGTGAATTTCGGTTCCCACATATAACAGTAAAAACAATATGAGAATCGAAAAGAGAGCAAAGATGTTTCTTATTCCGATTTTGCGTAAGAATGGTACAACTACGTAAAGCCTTGGCTACAAGAGCTGACGGCAAGTTTCCTAGTTCTAGCAACCTAAACTCAAACCCTAGTTCAGACGAAGCTCGATAACAAAAACGGAAAGTTGCCTAAATGCTAAGTTTTTCTGTGTGATGAGAGGTCTGAAAATTTGGTGCTTGCTCTTGTCCTTGACCTTGTGCTTATATACTCCTCTCCTAGACAGTTTAGTATTTCCTTTTCCGACTTGATTCTTGTCTTTCGGAAATCTTTCATTTCTCTCGATTCTCCATTTTTATCTTGGAAAACTTCTATTTTTCTGAACTTGACATTTATCTTCTTCATGCACATAAATGGATAAACCGTCATTGTATCTTTGGGCTGGTGTGGGAACCGAGATTCACACTTGTCGATTTCCGTTAAATAAGGAAACTTAGGAAAACCCTAATTTCCCAGAGGAACCGGATCTCTGCGAAAGCCAACGACAAGTAACCAAATAAATGCGGAAAAATATAAAAAACACAATAAAACGAATTTATAAAGAAAGTCGATCTTATTTCCGATTCGCGTAAGAGCATTGCGATCATTACAAGGAATTACAAAGGCTTTGGCCGCAGGGGCCATCAGCGAGTTACAAACATAAACCCTAGATCTAGTCGAGTCGCAGCTCGATAACGAAAGACGGAAAAAAGGTTTGATTGATTTCGGACTGAACCTTATGAAAGGCTGCCTACGTACCCCTTTCGGGGATCAAGTCGAACGTAGTTCAGTTGATAGAGCTGGACCAGAGATCGAACTGCCTGGGCGGGTTCGTCTAGTAATTGAGCGCCAGTCATAGAAACCGAGCTTGTCGAGAAAAAGCCTAAGTTTCTAAGTGCGGAAAATTCTAAGTGAAGAAAAGTTGTAAAAGTCTCAGATGAGAGCTCTAGATTTCGTCCCCTTGCTTCTGCCCTATGCCTCTTGCTTATATACTCCCTTCCTAGGCGGTTTAGTCTTTCCGTTTCGCCCAGATTCGAGTTTAATGAGAATCTTCTATTTATCTCGATCTTTCCTTTTTTCCCGCGGAAATCTTCTATTTATCCTCAAACTTGACTTTTATCTTCAAGTTTGACATTTATCTTATTTCTGCGAGTAAATCGCCAAAACGTCGTTGTATCTTCGGGTTGGACTTCGTTTAAAGTCGCGAGTGGCTTTTATCGCGTTTTATGACTTTCCGAGCCGTTTTACGATAAATCCGTTTTACGAATTTAGACGAGATCGTTTCCTGATACGATGCCGTTTTTAGATAAGTTTCTCGCGTTAATCGTAAAGCTAAGCAATGTTTGATGTTTCGATTAATCGTTGCCGTTTTCTACGATTTACTCGGGGTTTTATTAAAAACACGTTTTGTACGATTTTTACGAAAAATCTCGAATAAATCGTATAGTTTAGGCAATATTCGGTGTTTCGTTTAACCATTGCCGTTTTATACGATTTCCTCGAGTTCTTTTTGAGAAAACATAGTTTTACGGTTTTTATCGTAAAACTCGAACAATAGGGCGGATCGAGACGAAACGGGAGACATTTCAACCGTGATTCGGAATACGATCGTGTCGAGGGACGTATGCCTTGAATCAAGGATGTGGGAGATCGAGGCGTGGGATATCCGAGAAGTCTTTAGTTCGCCCATCGGCGAACTAAGTAGGGCCGGCTTAGTTCGCGGATGGGCGAACTAGTTGAGTGACTCTTAGTTCGCCGATGGGCGAACTAGTTGAGTGACTCATAGTTCGCCCATCGGCGAACTAGTGGAGTGTCTCCTAGTTCGCCCATGGGCGAACTAGTCGTGACTAGTTCGCGTTTTACGGCTGTTTCGGTTTTTTGTGGTTTCGTAAAACGATTCTTCGAGTTTTATAAAACGTTTCTTCGAGTTTTATAAAACGATTCTCGAGTTTTATAAAACGATTCTTCGAGTTTTATAAAACGATTCTTCGAGTTTTATAAAACGATTCTTCGAGTTTTATAAAACGATTCTTCGAGTTTTTTAAAACGATTCTCGAGTTTTATAAAACGATTCTTTGAGTTTTATAAAATGATTCTTCGAGTTTTATAAAACGATTCTCTTTATATTTCTGCGGGGAGTTTCGGCCGTTGATTCCGTCGTACCGATTTTGACCCCAACAGTTAGCCCCCTAGCTCGTAAGAATCTTGAGCCTTTAGCGTAAGGTTCTTGCGAGTGGTTAACCAGTTTTAGTTAAGTTAGGCGGAATTAATGGTCGGAAAGGTCCGTTGAAAGTGATCTTTCCACTTTCCAGGGAGCGGAAAGTGTTTAAAATTAGGGCTGCGCCTTGTGAAGGCTGCCTACGTACCCTTTTGAGGGGATCAAGCCTTTCGTAGTTCGTTTCGGAGTTAAGGTTCGTATGACCTGTTTCCTAGCAAGACCTTTACGGTCTAGTTATATGTTGTGTAGGAATTATCGAGCATATTGATGTTGGTGGCATCTGGACCTTTGCCGGCTTTGAGACTAGCCTCGTAGGCCGTTTGGTCTGGCCGAGCGTGGCCGTTATAGTTTTCGGACTGGCCGTGTGCGGTTCTGAGTCCCTGCCGCTTTTGCGGCTTTATTAAAAATCAGTTTGCGTTTTTAAGAGCGTGTTTTTATTCGTATGAATGTAGCGGGAAGATTATGAGTTGATATTGAGGGAGGTCCGCGAGTTGTCGTCTCGCATTTCTTTTTCCCTTAGTGTATCGCCTTGTTCGTGTCCCCGTCTTAGGATGTTTAGTAAATCGAGTGAGCGTTTAGATATAGACGAAGAGACATGCCTTTAGGATCTCGATTCATGCCTTGAGACGTTAGCGACCAGTGTGCTGGGTTTAGTGCAAGACCTAGGTTTACTTTCGGATTGAGGCTACGCGATGACTAGTCGGCTTTCGTTTTGCCTGTTGCGATTTTAACCTGATTCCATACCGATTTAGAATCCGCGATAGGTTCTCGGCTTATACGATTCGTTAGGTTGGAACCGAGCATCTCACCGGGAACAATTTCTAAGTTGCCCGGAAGTGCTGACCAAAAGTTTGGATTTCTTTTATAGCGCTATTACCCTTGTGTCGGGTGTTCGAGAGCTATCTCTGCGAGATAACTTAAGTTTGTTTAGGACTGTTGCGAGTTTGTTGTGATCAGCAACAAACTTTTTAGGCGATAAATGTTTATNCCGGAAGTGCTGACCAAAAGTTTGGATTTCTTTTATAGCGCTATTACCCTTGTGTCGGGTGTTCGAGAGCTATCTCTGCGAGATAACTTAAGTTTGTTTAGGACTGTTGCGAGTTTGTTGTGATCAGCAACAAACTTTTTAGGCGATAAATGTTTATGTTGTTTTGGCCTTCGCGAAGGATACGTACGTTAAGAAGTTTTGCGTAATTTTATAGTCGCGGACGGACTGTTAGGTCTTCCAAGAAGATGACCTTATCGAGGAAGGTATTTATGTCGAAAAACTAATCTCCGGGCGTCTGCGACGTCTCGCAGTGCCGAAAGTTGGTTTTTATTTTATATGCCGCGTTTCGTGTTCGGAACGTTTGCGGGCTCGAAGATGTTGCGCGGTGTTGCGAGGGTTTTGTCATAAGCCTGCTTTGCAGGAATACTTTGGTTCGTTTGCGGATATTCGCAATTAAAACTTAAATTCCTGTTTGGATGTTAGGTAGTTTTATAATTTGTGCTAGAGCAATTAGGACCGAGAGATCGCGTAAGTTGTTTCCCCGAAACGAAGGGTCTTTCGTTACGGTGCTTTGTGAAGTGTTGACCTTCCGAGATTCGTACGGCTCTAGGAGCTCTGGTACGAGTGTTTTCTCAAACGTCGGATTTTGTAGGCAACTTGCTTCAGAAATAGAGTGAATCGCAAGAATACAGAACTTAGCCGATTTTCGACAAGTTCGCATTATCCGTTGAATGTATTGGCTTGGCGTGAAGGTTGTGTTCAGCCGCACAGCCAAGGTCGTATTTGGTAGAGGATTAGACCACGACACTTTCGTGCTATCGAAAAGGTTGAGTCGGTTTGTAAACTTGGCATTGAAGTGAAGCGTGATCGGACAATAGCCAAGTAACGTTTGTCGAGCTTGATATGCCAAGTATGCCTGTGGTTGTAGAAAATGTTTTTCCGTTGTAGGTTTGATTTATACGATGAAAGTTTCGTATAAACTTTCCTTTGTATGGAAGTTGTTCTTTTTTTTTTACTCGAGGGAGACAGAGACTAAGAAGCTCGATGTATAGCTCGTGCGGAGTCGCTTGCGGGGCGGTTTCATTCTGGGATGTAATCGGGAGGAATGAGAGCGGATGCTCGTGAACCGAAGGGCTAAAGAGTGAGATCTTTAAGATCGTGGCGCAAGGAAGCAAAGTTTAGATTAGTCACCCAGTGACGGATCGTATAGCTTAGTTTTCGCTACAAGGAAAGTACTTTTCGCAAAACCCGTTACGTTTACTTTCGAAAGTTACTTTGTTATGACATGATCCTGACTATACGAAGGATTTCTCGCGTAAGCAACGGGCGATGAATTTAGTAAATCGGCACGATGCATTGGGTTAACCATGTTTCCGCAGATTTTTCGAGAAACCTTTCCGCTTAGTTTTTGATTCTTCGGTGATGGTTTTTTCGGAGTCACAGAGTTTTACCAAAAGTTATTTCACCGAGATCTAGTCGCAAAATGTTTTAGCGGGTTTCTCAGACGGAATGAATCACATGACCAGCAATAGGATCAGTCGGCGAGACGGAAGGACATGTTCTCGATTGCTGCTTTGTGTTCTCAATTTTTCATTTTGCCGCAAATGTTCTTGATATTATTCCGTGTCTCACTTGGTTCGACGGAGAATAAGATCAGTGCTTTGACACCTAAAGATTTCTCGTATAATTTTTTGACTCTTATACTTGTTTTATCAAGTTCGAGAAGATCATTATGACTTCGGAAAATAATCGAGTTTCGTTCTGAAGTTTCGCAGAGATTTTCTAACCGCATGATTGGGACGAGAGATGCTGTATACTCCTCGAGATTATTCCCCAGACGGTTTGGATCAGTCTTTAGCGCTTAGACGGTTTTTAGATTTTCGTTTGCTGATGATTTCGATGAGGCGTTGCATCGTCCGAATATTTTTCCGCTTATTTTAGAAAGCGTTTTCTTGATGCGAGGAAAAACGTTCGGCGAAAGAAGAAAGACGAGTTTCATTTGAAGGATTTGGATGATCGACAATCCGGGTCGATTAAAGACCATGGTGGATCGGAGATGACTTGGAGTATGTCTGATTTACGAGAACTTCTAGGAGCGAGTCGGTTTTAAGACGACGTCAGCGTCTCTAGCTCCTTCTTTCTTTTAGGAAATGAGTACGTTTGAATGCGTGGCGATCGTTTCTCAGTTGTACGAGAGATTGGATCGGTTTGCGAGTTATGCCTGAATGGTTAAAGAACAACAAATCGAGATAGACAAAAATTGCTTACGACTTAGCACGCTAGACTATCTTCTAAATTCTAAGTTCTCTAGGTTTCTAGGCAGTTTACAAGACGTTTTCGTTTCTTACCTACGAGAAATTAGAAGTCTAATAAAATTTTCGAATCGGACATACCTTAGCTTCATCAATGATTTGGGGTCGTCTATTCTTCGTTCTTCGTCTTTTGACTTACCGGTCTTCGACGAATTACCAGCGAGAGTATCGGAGCGGGGAGAAGACTTAACCATCAGAGCTCGTGTTCTTGTTTCTTCGTACTGCTGGTTTTATTTGACCGACTAGGTGCGCTTTGTATATCGAAAAAATCAATCACGTGTTTATGATTGGATGTTTTCGACTTAGCGTGGCAGAGTTTCGTAAACTCGGATTAGGTTTAGAGAGGTCAGATTTCTCGTACAGTTTAGGCATCTTTGATGTTAAGTCAACCGTTGCCGTTTTAGACGATTGATTCGAACTTATACGAAGAAATAAGTCTTTGCGGTTTTATCGTAAAATCCCGATGGAAATTCTGGTTCAGAAGAAACGAGAATCAGTGCGATCAAGACTTCGAGAGAACTCGAGGATTGGTTCAGCTCGACGTAAGGCAAGTCGGGTGAACCCTTTCAGCTCGTCGTGTGGCGATCTGGATTGTAAGAACCCTTGGGGAGAAGTCAGCGTCTCTTGGGCGAGCCAGGCGCTTGGGTCAGCTCGCTGTATGGCGAGCTAGCTAGCTCTACGTTCGGCGAGCTAAGACGCTTGGCGCGGGTGATCTCGATTCGTCGAGTTGACTTGTTTTCGTCGTAGAATCTCAACGGAAAGTCCGACTGAGACGAAACGAAAAGCGTCTCGATCAAGATTCGAGATGGAGATGTTTCGATCCATCGAGCTTGTCCAACTTGCCTAATGGTGGGTCGGCGAGCACAGTCTCGATTCATCAAGCTATCTTGTTTTCGTGGTAAAACCTCAACGAAAACTTTGATTGAGATGAAACGAAAAGCAGTGCGATTATTGTTTAGTGTACGATCAGGCTAGCCGTAGCTACAAGTTGGATTGTGCGGACCCTCGGGAAAAAGTCAGTGCCTCTGGGACGAGGTGGAAAGCCGGTCAGCTCGCCAAGATGGCAAGCTAGGTTGCTTGGCCAACTCACCGTCTTTTCGGCTGGATAGTATTGCCCGATTCTGCGAGTAGCCTAAGGCTCTTCCGCGAGCAACCTAGGGTTTTATCGCGAATAACCTAGGGTTTTTCTGCGAGTAACCTAGGTCTTTCTCCGCGAGTAAGCTAGGGCTTTCTCCGTGAGTAACCTAGGGTTTTTCCACGAACAACCTAGGGTTTTGCCGCGAATAACCTACGGTTTTTCCGCGAGTCACCTAAGGCTTTCTACGCGAGTAACCTAGGGTTTTTCCGCGGACAACCTAGGGTTTTGCCGCGAATAACCTACGGTTTTTCCGCGAGTCACCTAAGGATTTTTCCGCGAACAGCCTAGGGTTTTCCGCTAGTATCCTAGGATTTATTTCGCGAGTAAGTTACGGTTTGTACCGCAGTTTCTGGGAGAGCAAGTTTTATTTTTCCGAAAGGGTCTCGGAAAACATCTTTTGCTTAACGCGTGAGATTTGTCCAACTCGGAAATAAGAAAAACACTTATGGGGTTTGATAGATTTTATCGTTACCCTTAGTTATCTGAGATAGAAATCGTGAGATTGTTTTGTTGTTCTTTCCGTGGCGAAGAGTCGCGATTAGGTTTTCGATTTTGGTGAGTACTACAGCGTTTGCGCGAGCGTTGGCTGTAGGAGCAGTCGCTGCTGGAGTTGTTTTACCAGCGTCTTTTTGCGAGTTGCGACTTTGTCTTTCATACATCCAAACATCGTTTTGGTCAAACGTTTTGCGGCTATGAGTAAAAGTAATCCGACCCCCCTCCTTCTAGCGCCAAACTGTGGGAACCGAGATTCACACTTGTCGATTTCCGTTAAATAAGGAAACTTACGAAAACCCTAATTTACCAGAGGAACCGGATCTCTGCGAAAGCCAACGAAAAGTAACCAAATAAATGCGGAAAAATATAAAAAACACAATAAAACGAATTTATAAAGAAAGTCGATCTTATTTCCGATTCGCGTAAGAGCGTTGCGATCATTACAAGGAATTACAAAGGCTTTGGCCGCAGGGGCCATCAGCGAGTTACAAACATAAAACCCTAGATCTAGTCGAGTCGCAGCTCGATAACGAAAGACGGAAAAAGATAGGAAAAAAGGTTTGATTGANTCCGATTCGCGTAAGAGCGTTGCGATCATTACAAGGAATTACAAAGGCTTTGGCCGCAGGGGCCATCAGCGAGTTACAAACATAAAACCCTAGATCTAGTCGAGTCGCAGCTCGATAACGAAAGACGGAAAAAGATAGGAAAAAAGGTTTGATTGATTTCGGACTGAACCTTATGAAAGGCTGCCTACGTACCCCTTTCAGGGATCAAGTCGAACGTAGTTCAGTTGATAGAGCTGGACCAGAGATCGAACTGCCTGGGCGGGTTCGTCTAGTAATTGAGCGCCAGTCATAGAAACCTAACTTGTCGAGAAAAAACCTAAGTTTCTAAGTGCGGAAAATTCTAAGTGTAGAAAAGTTGTAAAAGTCTCAGATGAGAGCTCTAGATTTTGTCCCCTTGCTTCTGCCCTATGCCTCTTGCTTATAGACTCCCTTCCTAGGCGGTTTAGTCTTTCCGTTTCGCCCAGATTCGAGTTTAATGAGAATCTTCCATTTATCTCGATCTTTCCTTTTTTTCCCGCGGAAATCTTCTATTTATCCTCAAACTTGACTTTTATCTTCAAGTTTGACATTTATCTTATTTCTGCGAGTAAATCGCCAAAACGTCGTCGTATCTTCGGGTTGGACTTCGTTTAAAGTCGCGAGTGGCTTTTATCGCGTTTTATGACTTTTCGAGCCGTTTTGCGATAAATCCGTTTTACGAATTTGGACGAGATCGTTTCCTGATACGATGCCGTTTTTAGATAAGTTTCTCGAGTTAATCGTAAAGCTAAGCAATGTTTGATGTTTTGATTAATCGTTGTCGTTTTCTACGATTTACTCGGGGTTTTATTAAAAACGCGTTTTGTACGATTTTTACGAAAAATCTCGAATAAATCTTATAGTTTAGGCAATATTCGGTGTTTCGTTTAACCGTTGCCGTTTTATATGATTTCCTCGAGTTCTTTTCGAGAAAACAAAGTTTTACGGTTTTTATCGTAAAACTCGAACGATAGGGCGGATCGAGACGAAACGGGAGACAATTCGACCATGATTCGGAATACGATCGTGTCGAGGGACGTATGCCTTGAATCAAGGATGTGGGAGATCGAGGCGCGGGATATCCGAGAAGTCTTTAGTTCCCCATCGGCGAACTAAGCCGGGCCGGCTTAGTTCGCCGATGGGCGAACTAGTTGAGGGACTCCTAGTTCGCCCATCGGCGACCTAAACCGGGCCGGCTTAGTTCGCCGATGGGCGAACTAGTTGAGTGACTCTTAGTTCGCCCATCGGCGAACTAAGCCGGGCCGGCTTAGTTCGCCGATGGGCGAACTAGTGGAGTGTCTCCTAGTTCGCCCATGGACGAACTAAGCCGGATGGGCGAACTAGTGGAGTGTCTCCTAGTTCGCCCATCGGCGAACTAATCCGGGCCGGCTTAGTTCGCCCATGGGCGAACTAGTCATGACTAGTTCGTGTTTTGCGGCTGTTTCGGTTTTTTGCGGTTTCGTAAGACGATTCTTCGAGTTTTATAAAACGTTTCTTCGAGTTTTATAAAACGATTCTCGAGTTTTATATAACGATTCTTCGAGTTTTATAAAACGATTCTCGAGTTTTATAAAACGATTCTTCGAGTTTTATAAAATGATTCTCGAGTTTTATCAAACGATTCTCGAGTTTTATTTAACGATTCTTCGAGTTTTATAAAACGATTCTCTTTATATTACTGCAGGGAGTTTCGGCTGTTGATTCCGTCGTACCGATTTTGACCCCAACAGCTGGATTTCGTCTAAAGTCGCGCATGGGCCTTTCTCGCGTTGTAGGACCTTTCGGGCCGTTTTACGTCTTTGCCATTCTACGACTTTAGACGAGATCTTTCCGCGATACGATGGCGTTTTAATAAAATATCTCGAGTTAATCACATAGTTTGGCAATCTCTGGTGTTTCGTTTAACCGTTCTTGTTTTATACGATTTACTCGGGTTTTTACAAAAAACAAGTCTTTTATGTTTTTTATCTTAAAACTCCAATGGTAAGATGGATTGAGACGAAACGAGAGATGTTTCGATCATGGTTTGGAATATGATCGGGTCGAGGGACATATGCCTTGTGTCCGGGCAATGCGGAGAGTAAGGTTCGGGATGGTCAACTCACTAGTACGGCGATCTGAATGGAACGGTTCAGCTCGCCAGCCGGCGAGCTGGTTCGGGACGGCCAGCTCGCCGTCTGGCGAGCTGAACGGTCACACTTCAGCTCGCCAGATGGCGAGCTGGTTTGGGAGAGCCAGCTCGCCGTCTAGCGAGGTAAACGGTCACGGTTCAGCTCGCCAGACGGCGAGCTGGTTTGGGACGGCCAGCTCGCCGGCTTGCGGGCTGAATGGTCACGGTTCAGCTCGCCAGCCGGCGAGCTGGTTTGGGACGGCCAGCTCACCGTCTGGCGAGCTGGTTTGGCTTGGTCAGCTTGCCGGCTTGGCGAGCTGGACGGTCCCGGACACCTTTGCCGTTTTGGAGAGTTTGGATGTTACGGCCGTTTTTCGCTAATTTGGCCAATCGGACGATCGTGGATTGTTTTATTCGATTTTCCGAGGATTTCCAAGATGACGATTGTTAAGTTTATGGAATTCCTTTGTTCGGAAAATCCTTCGAACTCTTCTTGACGGTTTTTCTTATTTTTATAAACCTATTCTTAACTTTGCAGAAAGTTTTGGTTGTTGATTCCGTCGTAACCGATTTTGACCCCAACAGTTAGCCCCCCATCCCGTAAGAGTCGTAGAGTTCTTGCGAACGGTTTGAACTTATTTGGCAAGTTTGGTAAGATTAGGCGTAACTTTAACTACCAAAAGTTGGAAGCTGAATAGTAGAATCTGGCTTATAAATATGTGGAGAATTTATAAGGTAGTAAAAGTTTCTCTCTCTTTCTTTCTCTCTTTGAATCTTTCTATACTTATTCGTTAACCATGTCTACAGAAAGAAGAATTTTGGAATGTGCCCATTCGTCAAATTTCAACCCGAGCGATCTTGATTTTTCCGGTGTTAGTTTACTTCCTGCACCGGTATTTTTAAGATTTACTGCGGATGACGAGGAGACCGAGAGGTATTGGGAGGCCGTGCATGCTGCTGAAGTCCCCCAGCCTAACTTCTGGGTTTCTTCAAGGATTAGATCAACGAAGAGCAAAAAAGGTCCGAGCCTGAGTACCATTTGTTCCCTCAAAGTTAGGCGGAGCTCTCACATGATCCTAGATTCGGTGCAGTTTTGCCTTCCCGAATGTGGTCAAGATGCCAACCATCCGCCTCTGGGTTACTTTACGTGCTACGAGGCTTTTTTTCTCAATTTCCAACTGTGGTTTCCCATCCCGCGGGTCATAGTCGAAGTCTTGGATCGGTTCGGTTTGTCGATCAGTCAACTTTGTATCTCCGGGTTACAGCATCTTATTGGGATTTTGGTGCTGGGTTACGAGCGCGGTATGGCTCTTAGCACGGATTATCTCAAGGCTATGCTGTCGCCCAAGCGCACGAGCGAGGGTTATTATTACCTATCTCCGCGGGCGAAGATGTCGATCATTGAGAAATTTTCCTCGAATGGTCACAATTGGGAAGAGTTTTTCTTTTACGTTCGAATCGATAGTGCCTTGGTAGAGGAGAGCTGCATCCCCATGTTCATGAGTGAATGGGGGCAGAAAGGGTATTTAGATTGCACATTTTTTGGGTACACTTTTTCTGAATTCTAACTTCGTGTTTGGGTTTGTGTTTTGCAGTGTCCACTCTTATTACTCCGAAACCCGAAGATCTCGAGCAGGTGAAGAGCCTTCTCCTCGGTGGTCCTTTTTATTGGGGACACTTTTCTCCAAAGAGAGTCCGTCGTGCCGTTGCCTTTCGCTTTTCTCATTCTCAGCAGAGTGAGCCCGTTGAGGTTGAGTCAGAGCCAGGGATGGACAATGTTCCGGGAGTGAGGGAGAGGTCAATATCTTTGCATGATAAAGGTGTTCCGTTTGACATGATCCAGTGGTTTGATGGCCTTCCAGAGGTCCAAAACAGCGATGATGTAGAAATTGATATCGCGGATTAGATCAATCTCTTGGTTCCTTCGTCCGAGGTTAGGCCGGCCGAGGCGCCGTTCGCGAAAGCATCGAGGCGTGTTAACAAGGTGTGTTATCCTTTGCCGATTCTTGCGATTACTCTGCGCATGATTGGTTTACAACAGAAAGGTTTCTTCTATTTGTAGGTTCTTAGTTTAATGAACGAGGCTGTGAGCGCAAGTAACGCGGAGATCCGTAGGGCTGAATCTAGAGCTGAATCTAGAGCTGAGGCGGCAGAAAGGGAGGCTGCTCGTCTCAAAGAGGAGACTGACACTAACTTCTATCGTGCTCAGGAGTGGGCTGAGAGGGCAGTTGCCCGCATGAGGGAGGAGCACGAGGCCGTTTCTCGTCGTGTTATGGAACTTTTCGATAAGAAAGTTCGCTGTGCTCGCAGAGAGGGCAATACAGAAGTTGCTGAGGAGGTGAAGGTTCGCCGTGAACGGTTTGCTACCCAATACTTCGGGATTAAAGATGCACAAAGGATCAAGGGCGACTATCGTGAGTGTCGTGGCGTGGTTGGCGGGTTACACCTCACTCAACTCGCGGATTACTCGTACGTTAAGGAGTATGCCAAGAAAAAAGCGCGCTTGGAAAGGAAGGAGAAGAAGCAGTCCGAGCTCCTTGACCTTGAGGCGCGCATGTGGGTGCAGTGGGATCTTATTGTGGTGTCACTGGACTAGGTTGAACTCGGGATGGAGATCCCGGACGAATGTGGTGCGGTTGATCAGCCGGGGGATGATGCGAACGCTAGCCAATGCTCGGCGTCTGGGTTTTATGAATTCGATGAATGGTGTTTTCGTCGTTTGTTGTAGTGTAATCGTTGTAGTATTTTTATCGGGACTGGCCATTGGTGGCTTTGAATCCCTGCCACTGGGCGGTGTGTATCGGATGATGTTTATATTAATGAAAATTTTCTAAGTATGAAATCTGTTTTTTTGTTTAAGTGTAGAGGGAAGAATACGAGTTGTCGTCTCGTACCTAACTCTTTGCGTGGATCGTCCTATTCGTTTGCTCGTATCGGAATGTTTCGATTTTTTCGCGAGCGCTTAGATGTGGAGGAAGAGAGCCTTTAGGATCTCACTTCATGCCTTGAGACGTTAGAGACCAGTGTGCTGGGTTTAGGGCGCAAGACCTAGGTTTACTTTCGGTTTTAAGGCTTTGCGATGACTAGTCGGCTTTCGTTTTGCATGTTGCGATTTTAACCTGATTTCGTACGGATGTTAAAGTCCGTGATAGGTTCTCGGCTTATATGACTTGTCTGGTTGAAATCGAGCATCCCTGAAGGTGCTGACCAAAATTTTGTATTTCTTTTATAGCGCGCTATTTTATCCTAGTCGGATGTGTAAGGACCAGTGGGTTGTATGCGTTTGTTTTGGATGGCAGATGTGCTCAGCGGGGCCAATTAACGAGCGTTTGTGATTTTATAGTCATGGATGGACTTACGAATATTTCTCTAAGACTTTGAGATATTGGTGTTGATATGAAGTATAAGTTTTTGATCGAAATGATCAAATTTTTTTTTAAAACTTATTGCAGAAATAATTTCCGAAAGCGTTCGGAATTCGAGTTTGTTTTTAGATTATGTTTTTCGATAAAGAAGAGATTTTGTAAAATTCTAACTTTGTCTTTGTTGAAATGTTTCAAAAATCTAGAGTACAAAGCAAATATTTTGAAATATGGGAGCCCCCCCCCTCCCGTTTTAGAGAGGGGGATAGCTGAACTCGTCTTTAAGCGAGCTGCCTATGTATCCCTTTTGGGAATCAAGACATCTCATAGTTTGGTTGTTGGTACGAGTTTGTTTAGTCAGCTATTGTAGACGCGTCGATCGCTTTAGTCGCTGGATCGGTGTCTTTTTCCAGGTTTTTCTCCTCCGGTTGGGTAGAAGCGATGGTTTCGGAAGCTTGTTTCTTCTTGACCGTTGCCGATTCGGGGTTGTTTTTCGCGGTTGGCGGAGTTGATTTCACCCGTTTTCGTTTTACAATGGTGATCGCCATTTGCCTTAGCTTATGTTCTGCTAAAAAGCAAGACAGCGACTGTCTCTAGCATCCCCAAATTGCTGCGACTCCCATAGGAGTCGGGAACTTGATGCCTAAGTGGTACGTCGACGGAACTGCCTTTTTGGAGTTTATCCAAGGCGTGCCCATGATTACGTTGTAGATGGCCGGTCGATCGACGACTGCGAAAGTAACGATCTTGGTCACTTCTTTTGAAGCCACCGGGAGTCTGATTGATCCTAGAGTCATAGCTGTTTCGCCTGAGAAGCTGGTCAACAGCTTTGGTGTCGGTTCGATCTCCGTTAATCTGATTCTCATTCGTGTCAAAGTGTCGCGGAAGATCACGTTGACGGTGCTTCTGGTATCAACTAGGATTTGGGCGACCTCTAAATCGCTTATGACTAGGTTGATGACGAGAGGATCGGTTTGCGGGTGGTTGATGCCGGAAGTTTCTGCTTCCTTGAAGGCGATCAATCCTCTCGGAGTATCATCCGACGGTGTCGGCCAGGTCAAACCCGTTTCGGATTTTTGTTGGTAGGACTTGATGGATGAGATGGTATCGCCGTAGTACTGCGATTCACCGATGATCATGTTGACCTTTCGGCGGTTAGCATCGTTCCCTCTCTCGTCTTATCTTCGTCAGTGTTTCTCGCCCGTTTGGTTCCCTCGGGGCGAAGTGTCTGCCTGCGAGTTGCTATCGGTTTTTGAGGGGCGGTCTGAATCTCGGATGAGGTGCTTTACGCTGGATACTTCGAAGAGTTCTCCCGCGAGCAATTTTGTGGCCAGTCTTGCGCCGAGAACTTTGCAGTTTCTGGTAGAATGACCGCGGGTCCGGTGGAAGTCTCAGAAGGCGTTCTCGGTGTAACTCGAATTCCTCCACGTGTTCCCCGTAGTTCGCCCTTGCTCTGAACCAGAGTTGATGGCGTAGTTGTGCGCCCCTTGGAGATCATGTCCCTGGTGATTGACGTACTTATCGTTACGAGGGTTTTTTATTTTTCGGCTTTTGCTCGGACGCGGCGTCTTTCGCAGACGTCTTCGTCGGTTTCTGCTGTTGCGCCAGGATTTTCGTCTCCTCTTTGATAGTGATGTAGTCAGTAGCTTTGGGGAGCGCATCCTGGATCGTATGCGGCTTCTCGAGAGTTATCCACTTTCTGAATTTTGATTTGAACCACAACGACTTTCATAGTGCGTCGATGGCTGGTCTGTCGCTTATTCCGCTAACCCTAGCCATGAAGGAAAGCTGGCCCCTGGATGAAAAGGCCCCTAAAAATAATTGGAGTGCAGGGGGCAGGAGCCTACTAACTGCAAGACAGCAAAGGGAAGGTCCAACCTAACTGCTGGAACGCCCTGCACCTCAAACTCTACCATTTCTAATAAGATCTCTGGATCGGGTTTTCTACAGATACCTAGCTATCTATATATTTTAAGTACACTGGCTTCCTATTCGTATGAATGCTAAAAACTTCTCCGGACTAAGCTTATATAATATATTTTAGTTCCGACTAAAGGAGGCACATGAATTCCACTGAACTTAAAAGGGGCATACTAGCTGGATCAGGTCCCAAATGACACCTTGATCCTGGCGAACCCTATATCTACGTGACATGATTCACATATAAGAAAAACACTTGGGTGTACGACATATTGGAACAGGCCTGATCAACCGTAATACAATGTCAAAAACACCTCAGCCCCTGCGTAAAGGCCCTGAGCCAGAAACCTACGCGGGGGCCACATGTACTAGTGCACCAACTCCTGCATCAAACACGCCCCAAGCTAAACACGATGCAGGGGGCATGACATATAACTGCAGAGTACTAAGATCAGCCTCATGGTTACTACTTCCATGTAGACCCACCCAGCACATATATATAAGACTGAGAGCGGCTTTCTGCAGAAAGCATAGTACAGCATTACATGATCTCGATAGTGGCCTACTTCTGAGTGGTAGAATGCGAATCCTTACCCGAGATCGGTAGTGGCCTACCCAAAGGGGCAGAATACGATCTCGATGACAATAACCTCCGGGTTCTAGATGTTCAAAATCCTAAATTTTACATCTCATGTCTACTTACCTCCGGGTTCAGGTCAAAGACCTTAGAATCTACTCAGCAACCTCAGGGCTCTGAACAAATTCCTCTATGCTACAGGAAAGACCCCCGGGTCCCGAACAATCGACTTGGATTTTTGAATTCCAATATCAAACCTGATGCGCCCCGGTTCGAGCACCGACCTGCTCGGATCATAGAACCGGCCCAAGGAGACGATCTTCTCGACCAACTCGATTCAACCGAGGTTTCCCTATCAGATGACACTTACTTGGGTGAGCTGGATGAGCTGAGTGAGCTAAGTGACACTGAAGATTGAGCTGGTTTAGTTACTGGGCGAAATGGACCTTTTTCAGCCCACGGAAAAATTCATAACAAATTCAATTTGGGTCCGTTTTACACCAAATTCGACCAGGCCTTTGCTGATGGCATTCTGCCCATTTGCATCAAGAAATATCAACAAAAGGAGTCAAAGTCGTGGTCATATCAAGGGGCATTCAACAACACACTTATTTCTAGTCAAAAGTCTTAGTCTTTGTTTGTGTTTTCTAAGTTTCTAGT
>CAKOAT010145488.1:2378-13453 GCA_932364175.1 Eruca vesicaria subsp. sativa | reverse complement strand
AATCGGTCATTATGCTAACAAGTGTCAAAAGCAAAAACTGTTGGTGACTTTGGAGAATGAGAACATTAAAACCGAGCCAGAAAAGGAGGAGTCTTTACCAATTTTTAATGACTTCAAACATGAGCCAATGGAGGGATCAGATGAAGAACAAAACCGTGGTCATCAAGCAAACCAAGAAAATTCTTATTCCATTCAAAAACCGAATCAAAATCAAGGTGAGCAATGTTCTAATTATGATTCATTTGCTTATAACCCCTTTCCTTTTAATGTTACAGATTTGAGGACAAATCTTTTTGAAGAGAGAGGGAATGATGCACCCTGGTTCGAGCACCGACCTGTCGGATCATAGAACCGGCCCAAGGAGACGATCTTGTCGACCAACTCGATTCAACCGAGGTTTCCCCATCAGATGACACTTACTTGGGTGAGCTGGATGAGCTGAGTGAGCTAAGTGACACTGAAGATGGAGCTGGTTTAGTTACTGGGCGAAATGGACCTTTTTCAGCCCACAGAAAAATTCATAACAAATTCAATTTGGGTCCGTTTTACACCAAATTCGACCAGGCCTTTGCTGATGGAATTCTGCCCATTTGCATCAAGAAATATCAACAAAAGGAGTCAAAGTCGTGGTCATATCAAGGGGCATTCAACAACACACTTATCTCTAGTCAAAAGTCTTAGTCTTTGTTTGTGTTTTCTAAGTAACTAGTTTTCTACAAAAAACTCTTCATTTCTTTTGACCACAAGTAGTATAAATATGTAAACTCTTCTATGAATAAAATAAGTCTATGTTTTTGAGTTTAATTTCGTTTCTTCTCTGAGTGAGAGAGAGAGTTCTTTAGCTAGTTCATTGGTGTGAACCGGCTTGTTGATTTGGTGGTCAGCCATTTCATCTTTGTGTGTTGTTTGGTTGTTAGCCAACACATTCATCATTTCTTTGGTGGTTAGCCTTAGATCGTGGGTATATCAAGAGCCATTCCGCATCTCTTGACGATCCTTTCAATCCATCTTAGTTCCAGAAGTGTCGTTTGCCTTCTCGGTTCATATCCAACACCCAGCTAAAGTGATCTTTCGATTTTGGTTCTATCAAAACCTCAAGGTTAAACCACGAACTTCTGAGTTTCCAGTGTTCAAAATCCCAAATTTTACACCTCACGCTTCTTGCCCTCGGGCCCAGCTAGAAACCTCAGGGTCTAGAAGAAACCTTCGGGTGGAACGTAGGACCTCCAGGTCCAACCGAGTCTCCAAACTTAGGCATCGAGCCTATCGACGCGGAGCCATGAGTTTCCATGTTCTAGAAGTTCTTCTATCTCCACATTTGAATAGGAATCCTAGGGCTTAGTCAAAGGTCTCAGGATCTAAGTAGGGCCATAGAATCATCCAGGACCCCGGGTCCTAAGTTGTTAAAACTCCGAGTTTTACATTCCGTTTCCATCCCTGAATCCTGAATTCGTGATAATTCATTTCCAGGGACGGACTCCAAGATGTCCATTTTCGGGCCCAAGCATTTGGTCCCTACAAAAGCAGCCGTACAAGAGTCCTGAAGACTAAAGACGTCTCGGAATCCTCTAAGGACCTCCAATCTCTCAGTCCTCACCTCACTAAAGAAGATCGAAAGACCTTTTCTACAAATGCTCTGAATGCCTTAGGGCTGGTACTTTACAC
This sequence comes from Eruca vesicaria subsp. sativa, assembly GCA_932364175.1. Lineage (NCBI taxonomy): Eukaryota > Viridiplantae > Streptophyta > Magnoliopsida > Brassicales > Brassicaceae > Eruca > Eruca vesicaria. The sequence continues at coordinate 11,788 of CAKOAT010145488.1, read as the reverse complement.
CCCAAAGCACTTGGAAGAATCTACAAAGCATCCAAACCAATCGACAGCAAAAGCAAGAATCCGAAAGATGGGTTTAAACAAAGGCCTCAAGAGGCCAGAAAAGTTATACAAAAACAAAAGTCACAGAGGCTCAACTCCAAGTCTGAAAACCCCGAAGGGCACAACAAAATAAAAAGCCCAAACAGAGGGCACCAGAAAGCAGAGTTAATTTTAAAGAAAAATTAAGCAGAGGAGGAGGCCTTGGGATCGTCAACAGGGGAAGAGGAGGAGGCCTTAGGATCGTCGACGTACACAGGGGGAGGAGTCTCTTTCGTAACTCCCATCTCCTTGATAGTCAGCTCGCCTTCAAAAGAAGGAGCAGGTAGTCCTTGGAGTGCAGCCTATGCCATCTTCACCTTCTTGTAGCGCTCGAACTCCTCCACTGGCCTCCACTTGTCAGTCTGCTCACTAAGCCACTCCCTCATCAGCTCCCAGCGAGCAACCATTGTAGCTCCTTGCACCGCTATAACCCTCTCGTCTTCGAAGTTCTCATTCTCAGACTTCAACCCGCACAGCTCCTCCTTCAGCTCCTCCAACTCGTCCCTGAGGGCAACGTTCTCCGCGATGACCAGAGTTCCAGCATCCTTTGCTTCTTCAGCTTGAGCTGCAGAGACTTGATCTTCTTCTCCTGGGCCAGAACCCGGTTCTCCTCATCACGAAACTTGGACGACAAAGCTTCCATCTTCTCTTGGCCGGAGTTATGCTCATCTATCATGTCCTTAAGATGAAAAATATGAGATGTGGCCTGCAAAGAAAGCACCAGCTGGAGCAGTAAGAGAAAAGGAAAATCACGCACCTCAAGAAGATCGCTCTGCAGAGACTGAACAGACTTAGAGTGGTCCCCCGCGGGGAGGTAGCACGGAATTGCAGGGAATACCTTCGCACTGAGATCAGCCAGATCTATGGCCAACCCGTCTGGAGCAGCACGAGAGACCCCCGGTGCGGTCCCTGCGGCTTTAGCCTTCTTCTTGGAAGCGGCAGCAGTTGCACTAGCCGAAGCTTTGCGCTTGCTGGATCGGAGAAACTGAACCTCATCATCTTTCTGAGCCGCAACCTCGGCCTTGGATGCTAGCTTCTTGGCAGAGAGCTTCTCCATTGCCTTGTTTAAAGCTTGCAACGCCTCTTCTCCTGTTGACTGCGACATGTGACCTGAGAGAACGAAACCTAGTCTGATCAAGATATACTCCACCATAATCACAAGTAGACAAAAAACAGAGAGGTTCACGGGACCTACCCCAGATGCTGCAACGATCTAGAACCTCCTTGCTCACGAGAAAGTTGACTTTGCGAGGCTCCTCGGGAAGCTTCAGAACTTGATCGACTGCTTCTTTTCCTTTGCCTACGAAAGGATGAGACATGTCTGCAAAAGAAAGGAAGAATTAGTACAACATCAATAAACCTCAAGAGGACCATAGCTACCTACCGACTATAAGCCAGATGGAGGAAAAGCCGGGAATACTCATAAACGCGAACTTTTCAGCCCATGACCCACTGAAGAATGAATGACATTTCTTCTCATTCTTTGAGATCTCTCGGACAAGAGGACTCCTGAGGCGAGGATGAAAATAGTATCTACCTCCGCCGCTATGCAGTGGAGTGACAAAGTAGGAGTATAAAATCTCTCTCACCCTTAGGGTTATACCCTCGTGCTCACCCAAATTCTGGATCGCTATCACGAGTCTCCAGACCGGAGGAGTAAATTGACCTAGAAATATGTCGAAAAACTCCAACATCTTAGCTACCAGGGAAGGGACATGATCCTTGAACCCCGATTCGAAATAAGCCTCGTAAACAGGAACCTCATCAACTCCAAAATCCGAAACCCTCTCGGAAGAGCTCGGGGAATGGATGATAAGTCCCTGAGGGAGGTCGTACTTCCTCCTCTGCTCATTGATCTCATTCATCCCTATTTTCGAAGGAGTACCGATCGACGAGGACCCCTCTGCTTTAGCACTAAGAAGGGCCCCCCGGGGTACATCATCGGAGTTGGATCTAGGTCTCTCCACCGAGGACTCGATAGAAGGCGAAAGGGATCCTATCGGATCTAGAGTTTCAGTCTCTCCCTTAGACCTAACTCTACTCTCCATCGAAGACATACCTAAATATTAACTAGAAGGCCCCGACGTCACGACTAAATGAAGAGAAAGAAGGGAGAAGATGGCTACCTGTTCCAAGAAAGAAGTAATCTTTGAAGAGGAAGGATTGCCACAAGAATCGCCGAGAGAAAAGGAGGGAAATGGAAGAGTCAAGAAGAGTGAGAGTGGGTGAAGTAGAAAACCCTAAGGGGTGGTTCCTACGCGCCTCGGAGACACCGCCACGCGCTAAAACAAGCGCCAAAAATCAAAGTGATCATGGGCCGACTCTAAAGCCCATATTCTCCTTCCAAAAGATTCAGCACGAAGGCCCGACGAATCACCTCCTTCAAATCTATGGCCCAATCCCTTCTATTCCGGATTGAGAGGCCTTAGTTTAAGGAAAAGACAGGCGCCTTTTCGACCAAAACTCATATGCCATACCAAAACTCTATATAAAAAATTCCAAGCAGGCCCAGGCCCTGAAGATATCTACTTGATACCATTTTACCAAGGGGATAGTGACTCACTCCAGGTCCCAAGCACGGTTCCGATCTAATCAGGACCTGGGGACAGGGTGTCTAGAGCGATGCCTTACTTAAGGGGAATCTACTGAGATAAATCGACTACGGTCCACTTAGACACACTTTATCCCTTGATTGCATTGATGAAACCAAGGAATAAGGGGCAAACTGTTGGGAAAAAAATATCCAAGCACCAGATTCCTCCAGCTTCCGGGCTGGGCACCGGCCTCTAAACCCCTGCTCCGAATGGACCCTGCATACAGGTTCTGAGGTCCCGACCCCTGCTCCAACACTGACTCCTGGATAAAAGGGAAGTTCTCCACTTAACGGAATTCTTCCATATTAGCCACTATGGAAGAGATTAACCTAATTCAAGCCGACATCTACACCTATAAAAGGGGAACCCAAACCGTAGAATAAGGGATCGACACTTTAGAGATTGAGAGACTAGATCTAGGCGGCTAGAATTAGGGTTTACACACCAAAAATTATAGTCCCTTTCGATTCATTCAATAAACGTCTCCTTCTTGATTTGTTTCTCTTGTCTTGACACAAATTTCCTAGTGTTCCGTAGTACTACAACGACCCTACACAAATGTTGGGGTCAAAATCGGTCACAACATAATCAATGGCTAAAAGTCCCGGAAAAGCATACAAGAAACAATAGACTTTCTACGGAGATACAAAGTTACAGAAAACTCGTATCAAAGTATGAAATAATCAAAAAAGACCTCCTTGTTTGTTGGGGTCAAAATCGGTTACGACAGAATCAACGACCAAAACTCTCCGCAATGTTAAGGATAGTTTTAGAAATACGAAAAAGCTTCGAGAAGAAATCTAAGGACTTTCCAAACAAAGGAATCCGCAAACTTAACAATCGTCATCTTGGAGATCATGGGAAAATCGAATGAAACAGTCCACGATTATCCAATTGGCCAAACTAGCAAGGAACAGCCATAACGTCCAAACTCCCCAAAACGATAATCTCGGAATCCAATGTCTGTGATTACTTCTCCATACATTCTCCGAGAGGATCTCGGGTCGAGGAAAATGGGAAACGATCAAAGACCGAACAACTGACCAGCTCGCCAACAGGCGAGCTTGCCGTGCTTGACCAGCTAACCTGTTTACGAGCTGAACCGTCGAGTCCAGCTCGCCTGTTGGCGAGCTGAACCGTCCCGTACAGGTTGCCAACAAGCGAGCTGGCCGTGCTCAACTAGCTCACCTGTTGGCTAGCTGAACCAAACCATCCATGTCCCTCGACTCAATCGTACTCTGAATTGTGATCGGAACATCTCTCGTTTCGTCTCAATCCATCTTACCGTTGGATTTTTAGGATAAAAACCATAAAAGGTTTGTTTTCTCGTAAAACCTCGAGTAAATTGTATAAAACGGCAACGTTTAAATAAAACACCGAACATTTCCGAACCATACGATTGACTCGAGATATTTTATAAAAAACCGCTAAAGGCTTATTTTCTCGTAAAACCTCGAGTAAATCATATAAAACGGCAATAGTTAAACAAAACACCGAACATTGCCAAACTATACGAATAACTCAAGATGTTTTATAAAAACGGCATCAAATCAGGAAACGATCTCACCTAAAGTCGTAAAACGGTTAAATCGCAAAATGGCTTGAAAAGTCCTAAAACACGATAAAGGCCTACTCACGACTTTAGACGAGATCCAGCTCAAAGATATGATGACGGTTTACCCATTACTGGCAGGAACGGATAAATGTCAAGTTTGAAGATAAAATAGAAGTTTTCCAAAGAAGAAGGGAAAGATCGAGATAAATGGAAGATATCCGAGAAAGCACGTATCAAGGCGGAAAAGGAAAGACCAACCACCTACAGAAGGAGTATATAAGCAGAAGATCGAGGAAAAGAACAGGGGACGATTTTCAGAGCTCTCATCTAGGAACTTTTATTCTTTTAGACTTACAACTCTCTGCACTTAGAAACTTAGGCTTTATTTTCCACAAGTTTGGTTTCTATGACTGGCACTCAATCACTAGACGAACTCGCCCTGGCAGTTCGATCTCTTGTCCATCTCTATCAATTGAACTACGTTCGGCTTGATCCTCGAAAGGGGTACGTAGGCAGCCTTTAATAAGGTTCAGTCCGAAATCAATCAAAACCTTTTTCTTATCTTTTTCATCTTTTTTATCGACCTGCAACTCAACTAGGTTTAGGGTTTTATGTTGCTAGGTAACTCGCTGACGGCCCCTACAGCCAAAGCCTTTATAATCTCATGTAATCATCGCAACGCTCTTACTCAAATTTGAAATAAGATATATTTTCTTTATATATTCGTATTATCATGTTTTCATATTTTCAGCATTTATTTGGTTACTTGTCGTTGGCTCTCACAGAGATCCGGATCCTCTGGAAATTAGGGTTTTCCTAAGTTTCCTTATTTTACGGAAATCGACAGTACGAACTTCGGTTCCCACAACAAATATACCATAACAGTCTCGCATCCCAACTCCTTTGTAGATCGCCTTATTTGTTTTCTCGTTTTAGGATATTTAGGAATCAAGTGAGCGTTCAGATGTAGACGAAGAGACATGCCTTTAGGTTCTCAATTCATGCCTTGAGACGTTAGAGACCAGTGTGCTGGGTTTAGGGTAAGACCTAAGTTTACTTTCAGTTTTAAGGCTTTGCGATGACTAATCGGCGTTCGTTTTGCCTGTTGTGATTTTAACCTTATTCCGTACCGATTTAAAGTCCGCGATAGGTTCTCGGCTTATACGACTTGTCTGGTCAGAATCGAGCATCCCCGAGGGTGCTGACCAATATTTGGATTTCTTTACAGCGCTATTACCCTTGTGTCGATTGTATGAAGCTATCTCTGCGAGATAACTTAAGTTTGTTTAGAACTGTTGTGAGTTTGTTGTGATCAGCAACAAACTTGGGTGGTAGATGTTATCGTTGCTTTGACCTTCACGAAAATATGTATCTTAAGAAGTTGTGTATGTTTTATAGTCACGGATGGACTGTTTGTTGGATTTGAGAAAGACGATTTTCCGAACATTGGCGATGTCTCGCTATATTCAGAATTTTGTTTTTATTTTTGCCGCGTCATTGAAAATTGTTTTAGAAATTGTTGAGTTTAAAATTTCGGGAGTATACAAGTATATGTATACTCATCTATCCCCCCCCCTTTTGAATGGGGGGGGGGGGACAGCTTGTCTCGCCTTGCAACCAGGTACCTATGTACACTTTAGCAGGGATCAAGCCGTCTCGTAGTTCAGTGTTTTGCGGAGCGTGTTGCTTAAGGATAGTACTTTTTGAGGTGCATTGCATTCAATGATTGGGGAATTTTGATGTCCTGCATGTTCGCGATTTCATACGCGCCCGGCCGGACCACCTTTATGACCTTGTATGGTCCTTCCCAGTTTGCTCCCAGTTTCCCGGCATTCCGTTCTGCAGTGTTTTGGAAGAATTTTCGTAAGACTAGTTCGCCTTCTTTAAATCTACGGCCTCGTACGTTCGATTTGTAGTACTTTGCTGCCGCTTGTTGATAATTCTGAATTCGCACAAGGGCCTAGTCCTGTCGTTTGTTAATCAGATCGAGTTCGTCGAGCAACATCAAGTTTTTCGACTCTTGTCTTTCTTGGAGCAGCCTCCTGCATACTCTTGGGAATTTGACTTCTGCCGGGATCATGCATTTTGTTCCGTATACGAGGGCGAATGGGGTCTCGCCCGTCACTCACCTCGGTGTCGTGCGGTGTGACCACAAAACTCATTTGAGCTCCTCTGCCCATTTGCCTTTTTTTGGTGTCACGGTTTTTTGAGGCCGTCGAGGATAGTTTTGTTAATGGTCTTCGCTTGTCCGTTGTCCTGAGAATATCTTGGAGTTGATTTTGTTAATCGTATTTTCCATTTCTCGCAGAAAGCTTCGAATCTAGTCAAAATAAACTGAGACCCGTTATCCGTGACGATTTTGTAAGGGACTCCGTGCCTGCAAACGATGTTTTTTCACACGAAATATTCTACTTGGACGTCATTGATGCTTGCATAAGAATCTGATTCGACCAATTTGGAGAAAATGTCGGTTAGGACTAATAAGAAGTGTTTTTGTTTTGATGCGTGCATAGGCCCGACTATATCCATTGACCATCGCATGAACATATACGGTGCCGAGATAGACGAGAGAACTTCCTCTGGTTGATGGATAGTCGGGGCGTGTCTTTGGCACTTTTCACATTTTCGTGAAAAATCCTCACAGTCTTTGACCATTGTCGGGCATAAATATCCGTGACGCTTGATTTTTATTGCAAGGGATCTCCCACCGGAATGGTTTCCGAAGGATCCGGAGTTCCCTTCTTCAATTATTTGCTGTGCCTTTTCTCCTGCATGCATGTCATGAGTGGTCCATAGAATCTCCACTTATAGAGCTCTCCATCAACCCGAACATATCGTGCGGCTTGGGTCTTTATTTTTTGGGCCTCCCATTTTTCCGATGGGAGTTCCCGTTGGTTATGTATGCGAGGATCGTTTCCATCCACGGACGGCTGAACCCGTAATTGGACTGGTCCGCGGCTGGCCGATCATCTTTTTCGTCGATGTCGTCTTCTGGTTCGTTGATCAGGTTTACGATTATGGGCGGTCCGATACTAGGATGTTCAATGAACTCCACGAGGATTATCCAGCTCAAACCGGGTTCCAAACTGGATGCCAAGGCAGCCAAAGCGTCTTCTTGAGCGTTTTCCGACCGAGGAATTCGAGTGAGGGCGAAATGATCGAAATTTCGAGCTAGATCCTGCACCAGGGTCAGATATGCTTCCATTATTTCATCCCTTGCTTCGTATTCCCTCTGACGATATAGAGGAATAGTGGTTCCCCTTCTACTAGTTTCAGTTCTTCTACTAGTTTCAGTTCTTTCGTCCCTTGCGATGTAGAGGAATAGTGGTTCCCCTTCGTATTCCCGCTTTCTAACAGCTAAAAGCTAGGTAATTCTTTCGTCCCTTGTGATGTAGAGGAAAAGAGGTTCCCCTTCTACTAGTTTCAGTTCTTTTATCTTGACGATGACAGGGTAAGCGAGCCAGTCAGGATATCTGGCTTCCGTTATGGTTACCTTGAGGAGTCTATCGACCTCGTTGTTGACTGCTTCAGAGCGTTCTGGCCCCAGCTTCCATCTTTTTTGTTTGACGAACTTGAGTGTCGGGTCAACATTGAGTTTGTGAAAAGTGATACTGATGTCAATTACTGGTATGTCTTCCGTGGTCCATGCGAATGTGTTCGAGTTTCTTTTCAGACAAGTCAAGAGCTCGGATTTTAAAGTCTCATTTAAGTTCGCACCGATTTCGATGCAGCGTTCTGGGAACGCCTCATCAATACATACCGAGATGACGGGTTCGCAGGTAGGTTCATACTTCCCTTCTAGTACTTCGGCTGCCCGCGACTGCCAAAAGATTTTGGTTTTATCTTGTTCTGGGGCATTGTCGATGGCAGACGGTTTCTTTTTCTTTTTGGAGGGAGCATCAGCCGAAGGACCTTTTGGTTTCAAATCCTCGGCATAGCACACCTGCGAGATTTTCCGGTTTCCCCAGATGGTCTCGATTCTGCGCGGGGTTGGAAACTTGAGACACATATGGTACGTCGATGGTACCGCTTGCATCGAATTTAGCTACGGGGTTCTTACGATCGCGTTGTAGGACGTGGTTCAGTCGACGAATAGGAATTCGACGATTTGATCATGCTTCTGGCATGAACCGTGAGGTTTACTGTGCCGAGGGTCATGGTGACTTCTCCCGAGAGTCCTACTAGCGGGATTGAGTTTTCCGCAATTTTGGATTGATCGATTTCCATTCTCTCGAGGGTGTTTTTGAAGATGATATCAGCCGAACTACTGGTGTCAACTAATATCCTTTCAACATCCATAGTCTAGATTGCCAGTTCGATGACAAGGAGGTCGTTGAGAGATTTGATCGAGTCGATCGTTGCTCTATCCTTCAAGGAGATGACATCGCCGTTTAGGTTAGGCATATCGTCTCTCGTTTTTTAGTGGTTATTGTGTTCGAGTATCCGAACCCCCCTCCTTCTAGCGCCAAACTGTGTGAACCAAAATTAGCAATGTTGATTTTTTGTAAAATATGAAAACTTAGAAAAACCCTAATTCTCCAGAGGTCATGGATCTCTGCAAAAACACACTAAAACGACAAAAAGATCAACATAATATAGATGAAGAATTTACGCAAAGGATGTTTATTAATAAAGATATGAATCAAGAGATTGAAAGCTGTTACAACAAAGAGAATCGCAGAACTTAGACAAACAAACGTTCTAAGAATCCGACTTGCTAGTCTAGCCAAGTAAGTCCTAAATTCGTCTGAGCTAACAGCAGTTTTTCTAGGTCTAAAAAGGTTCCTCCTCCTCTTGGCTTCGACCTTGTGCTTACATATTCTTCCTCAAGGCGGTTGGTGTTTCCTTTTCCGCCCCGATTCATGCCTATCGAAAATCTTCCATTTATCTTGTTCTTCATATTTATCCTTGGAAAACTTCTACTTTATCTCCAAACTTGACATTTATCTGTTCCTGCGAATAATGGGTAAACCGTCATCATATCTGTGAGGGATAAAACTCACTTTCTAATTTAGGTTAGGTTAAGATTGGGGAGAAGACAATCGTGGGCTGAATCCCTTAAGAACTTAGAGAATGAATTATGATTGTATTGATGAATAAGATTTACAAAGATGATTCTGATGAGTACAAAGAATATAATCGAATGATTTGAGAGTTACAATGTGTGTGTAAATTTGTAAAAA
>CAKOAT010145377.1:7246-68513 GCA_932364175.1 Eruca vesicaria subsp. sativa | reverse complement strand
AACTCAGCTTATTTCTCATAAGTCAGCTAGGTTAGTTAAGTCAGCCGCTACGCACCTATATCTGGGCCGTAACGTAGTTCGTATCCTATTGCGGCTGAGTTTTATGCCGCATTCTTACGTGGACCCGAACTTTTTGCTTACGTGGCATAAAAAAGTAATGGCATTCTTGTAAATATGTTTTTTCTCACAACGTGAAAAAGGGCACGCTGGGTATTAAAAAAAGGTAGTAATAAAAAAAAGTTTTGTATGGTTGTGATAATAATTAATAAAATTCATACTAGTTGAGTTAACTTCCCTTATATATTTGGGTCTTAATAGATTATTGGGTCTTAAATTATTTACTATACTAATTAATAAGTAAATAATTTTGGATAATAATTGTTGTAAAAGTAATTATTTTAAAACTTTTTTTAGTTTATAACTTATTAAAATTTTGGTCTAAAAAATTATTTGAATATGACGCCATATAATATATTTATAATGACACAATTAAAATTTAATTTTCCGGGGTTACATTTATTAGTGAGTGTAACAAATTAGTTGTTAGGAAATTAGTACCTTATTATAAATTACTTTGAATACAATTTCGAATCAATCAAATTGTGTAGTGACGTATATTATTGTTTAGTTTACTAATAGTTTCTAAACATTATAATTGTCTAAGAGCTATTGGTATTAGTTCATTGTGTTTTCATATTAGCAAATGTACATATGTTAAGGTCTTTAGACGGTTGTAAGTTGTACGTACCTTTCCTCCTCCCTCGGGTGTGACGCAAGCCAAGCGAGCTTCCTGGCGCGTTTAAGCCTATGCAGTTACAAAATGTATATTAATATATTACGCGTATTAAATGTAGATGGTATTTTTATCTATGATGCTAACCCTGAGCCAACGCTGAAGCTCGTTTTGATAGCAACTTTTCCATTCTCATGTTACGTGCATTTTTCGTTGACACTGAATAAATAAATTTTTTTTAATAAAATAGGTTAAAAATGTTCGAGATGTATAGTGGGGTATGGTTACATACCATAGTAATTGCATTTCTCGCAACCACCTATACGATAAAACTTGAGACTCAGCTTGTGTTATGCATAAATAATGATATCAATAAGGTAATGCAAACCATTAAACTTACAGTTATAGAATTTTGGCTTGAATGTTGGCGGATCGTTAATCATAAGAGCTGTGAGTAGATATAACTTTATTACTATTAAATGATCAATTTAAAACTCAGTTGGATAAGTCTCAGGATAAGAACACACCTTTTTGATTGTTACGTGACCCAGGTGGGCAGCCTCGTTTTCTCTTATGTGTGTGTCTGCTTGAAATTTGGGAATGGGAAAATGTTCAAATTGTTCTTTTTCTAATCTTTGGGAAAAGTGTAATAGTAAACTTCATGCTTTTGCTTACATATATCTTTTCCACTATTGCATTCTGAGAAAATATTTTAACATCTTCGTTATTGAAAATGTAGATGTTTATTGTTTTAATGTTTATGTGTATATAATAAATTTGTTCTTATTTTACTTTGTTAACAACTAAATATGTATTCAGTTTGAAGCTATTTTTAAAACAAACAAATTTATAATGCTTATATATACATAATTCATATGTAATTAAACTATTACAATAAAGTATATATAACATAATTAAATTTCAACTATTTTATAAAGTAAAAATTAAATTAATCACATATGCATTTTAACATATATTTAAACATTTTAGAACTTATTTATGTTTACTTTGGGAAAATTTTGAAATTAAATGCATATAATAATAAATATGTTTTAGATTTAACATAATAGCTAAATTATAATAGTAACATATATTTCAGTTTATTTTTGTTTGAAATTAAAAATTTATAATCATTACTTGCATATTAACAAATTTAGGGAGTACACGATAGACCAAATAGAATTGAAGCATAGCTACGCGCAGATTTTATATTTTAATAGTTTATTTATTTAAAATTTTTTTGTACTATTATGTTCATTGACTTGTCTGAATTTATATTTAATTGATGTATTTTCATGTATTTCATGAATTTTGGCTTGAATGTTGGCGGATCGTTAATCATAAGAGCTGTGAATAGATATAACTTTATTATTATTAAATGATCAATTTAAAACTCAGTTGGATAAGTCTCAGGCTAAGAACACACTTTTTTGTTTGTTACGCGACCCAGGTGGGCAGCCTCGTTTTCTCTTATGCGTGTGTCTGCCTGAAATTCGGGAATGGGAAAATGTTCAAATGGTTCTTTTTCTAATCTTTGAGAAAAGTGTAATAGTAAACTTCATGTTCTTGCTTACATATATCTTTTCTACTATTGCATTCTGAGAAAATATTTTAACATCTTCGTTATTGAAAATGTAGATGTTTATTGTTTTAATTTTATTTGTATATTATAAATTTGTTCTTATTTTACTTTGTTAACAACTAAAAATGTATTCAGTTTGAAGCTATTTTTAAAACAAACAAATTTATAATGCTTATATATACATAATTCATATGTAATTAAACTATTACAATAAAGTATATATAACATAATTAAATTTCAATTATTTTATAAAGTAAAAATTAAATTAATCACATATGCATTCTAACATATATTTAAACATTTTAGAACTTATTTATGTTTACTTTGGGAACATTTTGAAATTAAATGCATATAATAATAAATATGTTTTAGATTTAACATAATAGCTAAATTATAATAGTAACATATATTTCAGTTTATTTTTGTTTGAAAATAAATTTATATTCACTACTTGCATATTAACAAATTTAGGGAGTATACGATAGACCAAATAGAATTGAAGCACAGCTACGCGCAGATTTTATATTTTAATAGTTTATTTATTTAAAACTGTTTTGTACTATTATGTTCATTGACTTGTCTGAATTTATATTTAAGTAATGAGCTCTATCTAATTTTTTTTACTAATAAAATACATGCAAATACATCAATTAAATATTGTTAAGTTTTTTTTGACTCTTAAATTGTTTTATTATCCAATCTCTTATCTAAATTACTTTTTATTGAATTTAAATACACTTAATTTTAAAATTGTAGACATTATAATATCCAAATTAGTTATAAGTTGGAATGAAAATTATAGAAATCGTCAAAATGGATTACACATAAAATCTTAAATTTTCAGTTTTTATTTTTAGGATTAAAGTATGCAAACTGAGGATAATATTTAAAATTACAATATTAGTGGTACATTACATTTAAAAATGAAGTACAACAGTCCTTCTGTTTGTTTTTTTTTTTTTTTTGGTAAATTAATATGTACGTTAAATATTAAAATATCTAAGTCTTAACATTATTATTTTACTGAGGTTCTACTATATATATATATATATATATATATATATATTTATAAACAAATATTTGAACATATTTACGATTTGTTTTTTTCCATGATTTCTTTGTTAGTAATTATAAGTTCTGAAAACTTCGGTAGTTCTATTGTTTGCTCATGGAGTAATGATGATGATCGTTTAGGATTATTATACACTATTAGGATTATCTTTCTTTTTTTGTAACTTAACATTCCCTGAAAACAAACCGGGTTTCGGTAGATTAAACCGTGATATTCGGACCAAAATCAAAATCGGGATTTGCATGCCCAAACCAAACATGACGTGGCTGTTTAAAGCCTTATTATTGGCCAAATATATTTGGTGATGTGGTCATGGTGAGAGGGCTTTATTTGCCCCTTTTAATAGTGTATGATTATCTTTAATTCACACAGATATTTTATATTCAAATATGTTTTTTTTCTAGGTGCTTCTTTTTTTTTTTTATATGAACACTAAAGATTAGTGTTTCTTTCTTTGTTTATATTTTTGTTATAAATTTGTCTATTAACTAAATTTGTTTCAAACTATAGCTAGATGTTTTTATTTAAAATGTTATAGTTACAATATATTAACTAAAGCTAATAGTTTCAGCATTTGTTTTGTTTTAGAAGGTACATACTCTAATACTTATTATTGTATAAAAATGTAATTTGTTCAAAATGTTATGCAAAAAATCAAATGTATTCATATATATATATATATATATATATATATATAGATATTGTTGTCTGTTTATTTTTATTCAATGTGCATGTTTCTTATTCAATGATATATAACTAGTAACCCTAATTCTAATTAGGTAAACAAACTAATGTATTCATTATTGAATTCTACTGAACAATAATTTGGCTTAGGGTTGGTAATTGTTGTTTTTTTTTTGGTTTGTTTAATTTCCATTAATAGACACACATCATCATTTTAAACGACAAATACAATTAATAGAATTTGTCATTTTTTGCAATCAAACATGGTTTATTGAGTTGTATATTAATTTTTTAAGAAATCTTGACTTTGAACAAAAAAAATTAGTTTCCTCCAAAAAGAAATTTCTTCTTGAGTATCCCAATCTATTTAGACTTTAGTTTCTACATAAAAACGCAATCGTCTTTTGTATTTAACTTTACTTCTTTCTCAACAACTTCATCGGAGCCATTGCCTGCCTTGAAGTAGTAATGATTCTTTCCGAACTATCAATAATAATGGTTCTTCTGGTGTCTTCTTCCAGTATATCATTTTTATGAACTCTCTCAGTATTAGCTTTGCTCTCAGTTTTACCTTTCTCCATACATCTTCTCCTATTCATTTTCTCCTTTTGAGTTCCTTAGGTTCAGCTTCTCAGCTATTCCAACCAAAGCATTCCCTTGTACATTTTTCTTAGCTGTAAATTTTACGGTTGTTTCTCCTCTTTTGGCCTCTCCCTTTTGTAGTTTCTTTCTGAAGAGAGTAATACCTGCTTGGAAATGTAAGAAGATGATCAACAGAGAGGAAGATCTTGAACTACAAACTGAGATATTAAGTGAAGCGAAGTTAGACAGAATGGTTTCAGTTGTTGTAATAGTCATTACCAAGCTCACATGTGAGCTTCTCATGAATGGTTTTGGATATGGATCCTGCAGCCCCTTCTTTGACTTTGGTGAGATTGTCCTTCACTGAGGTTCACCTTGGTGGTGATTTTACACGTCTTTGTAAAGATTTATGGCAACGACGAGCATCCGTGTCTCAGAAGTCCCCTGATAGCCCTAGTGAAGTTTGAAAATCCGAAAAGAGGTTCTCTTTCAAGTAGGATTTTGAAAGTTTCATTTTCTCTCACTGTGTCCAAATACCTCCAATGCCCAAAAAAGAATGAAAGAGTCACAAAATAAACAAAGATGTGGTGGGTCTATCATACATCGAAAGAAATATATAAGCCAAACAGCAAATAAGGACTACACTTTCCAAAATCAAACGAAACCAATTGGGTTGCTGCGGGGGACATCAAAACCGCTTAGCTTAAGGTTCACACTCATGGAAGATTGTAGACAGGGTTAACAGGAAACAAAATTTCTTACATTCTCATCAATGAGAAGCATGTCAAGGCTCATCAATTCACCGCCTTTCCACATATTTCTGGCCTCCAAAAACCTTAGCAAACGAACCTCCGCGTTGGAACAGCGCCCATCTTTCAAATAGACAAGGAGGATGAAGGAATTCACCATGATAGTAATAGATAAGTAGAATAGACTAAGCTTTTTGATCTCGTCGAAGTTATGCTAGAAGAGGCTATATTTATACTCGGAGTTTTGGATGGTTATTTTGGGTGCGATGAGCTCGACTAAATGATGCATAGTGGGAGAAGTGGGTTTAATCACGCAGTAGTTGGGAGTAAAGAACGTATGCAAGGAGGTGACGTTATGGAGAGGCAATTGACAATTAATTTGTCTGGAATTTTTCTCTGATAAACACTAAGGTCTAGGGTGAGAAGACGAAGAAACCTAATTTAACAATAGAATTGATTTTTTTTCTGAAGACCATATGGATGTTGTGAAGCAAAAACCCAAAAGCCATAAAACCCAAAAATATCCCAATCAATTTTTTTGTTTAGGCTTTATAAATTTGATAAAATAGTTTTTTTAGCCCAAAATCATTAGGAAGTTGTCCCCTTAGACTAATCTCATCTAGTTATTATCCCATAAGATTAATGTTTATCTAAATGACAATAATATCCTTAAAACAGTTTATTAATTCGTAATTAAAATTTAGACTCTAATAATAAAATATTTTATTAGGTTAAATGAAAAAGTATATTAATTTTTTTTTAAAAATAACAAAGTTCAGTAATTCGGAATTAAAATTAGAAAATAATAATAATAATAATATTTTTTATTAGGTTTAATGGAAAAAAATTATATTAAAAATTTAAAAAATTAAAATTACAAAAGCAGTTTATTAACTCGTAATTAAAATTAGAAAATAATAATAATATATTTTATTAGGTTTAATGAAAGACATTCAAATTCCTCAGAAGACATACTTAAAGTCTTCCAGTAAGTCTGCCAGAGTCAAAACTTTGGAAGACATTTGAAGACCTCAAAAGACCGATTTAAGGTTTTTCAGTATGTCTTCCAAAGTCTTAAGTCTTCAACGGTTTATGATTTCCCGCTCAAATAGTAAGTATTAAAAGTAAGTCTTCTAGGGTCTTCTAAAGTCTTCTAAAGTTGCCTATATCGAAAATATTTAACTTAATTCGAATTTTTGTCTTTCTATATAAATAAAAATTTACACATTCTCTTTCTTCCTCTTAAATAAAGGCAACACAAATGTAATATTACTCACTCTAAAATTCTCTAATCTCTCTCTAAACTATTTGAATTTTAAAACACCAAACATTATATCAATTTCTCATTTCTATATGTTTCTCACTATTTTATCTTGTTTGTGCAGGTTTTTCATTAGATAGATGTTATCTTTCACCCATTTAAAGGTAGATCTATAAATTTTTGATATGTATTTTTGTGTCATTTATATATAAGATTATAAGAAGTTATAGATTTTAACATAATGTGATTGTTTTAGTTATTATTTAAGCTTAAAACATTGTTTTTTGAATTTTTTTCTCTGTTTTGATGTCATTTGAACGTTTTTGGATATGCAGGTTTTTTCAGATCTGAGGCAGACATTAGAAGACTTACATAAGACTTTCCTGAAAGTCTTGTGACGTCGTATTAAGTCTTCTAAAGTTCTCTTAAGTTTTCTAACGTCGTCTTAAGTCTTCTGGCATAGTCTTTTTCCATGTCTCCTCTTTCACAACAGATCTGAGCGTTTTGGTAAGTTTTCATGTCTGATTTTCTTCATTTAGTATTCTATTATTGCATAAAGTTATTATATTTTTTCCAAAATAAAATTCTCCAACCTCTTTTAATCTCTTTAAACATAAAAACACCAAAAAATATATCAAATTCTCATTTATGTGTTTCTCACTATTTTATCTTGTTTTTGCAGGTTTTTCATTACATAGTTGTCATCTTTTACTCATTTAAGGTACATCTATAATTTTTTTTATATGTCTTTTTGTGTTTTTGTATGTTAGATTCTAATAAGTTATAGGTTCAACATAATTTGATTGTTTTAGATATTATTTAAGCTTAAAACCATTGTTTTTTTTTTTTTGCTCTATTTTGATGTCATTTGAATGTTTTTGGATATGCAGGTTTTTTCAGATCTGAGGTAGACATTGGAAGACTTACATAACACTTTCCTGGAAGTCTTCTGACGTCGTCTTAACTCTTAAGTCTTCTGACGTTGTCCTAAGTCTTCTGATGTCACCTTAAGTCTTCTGGTATAGTCTTCTTTCATGTCTCCTCTTTCACAACAGATCTGAGCGTTTTGGTAAGTTTTCATGTCTGATTTTGTTCATTTAGTATTCTATTGTTGCATAAAGTTCTTATTTTTTTTCCAAACTAAAATTCTCCAACTTCTTTTTAATCTCTTTAAACATGAAAACACCAAAAATATCATTTTCTCATTTTATGTATTTCTAATTATTTTATCTTGTTTTTACAGGTTTTTGATTACATAGTTGTCATCTTTCACTCATTTAAAGGTAAATCTATAAAAAAATTATATGTATTTATGTGTTTTTTATATGTTAGATTCTAATAAGTTATATATTCAACATAATGTGATTATTAGATACTATTTAAGCTTAAAAACCATTGTTTTTTGAATTTTTCTCTGTTTTGATGTCATTTGAACGTTTTTGGATATGCAGCTTTTTTAGGTCTGAGACAGACATCAAAAGACTTACAAAAGAATTTCAGAAGACTTTCATGGAAGTCTTCTGACGTCGTCTTAAGTCTTCTGACGTCGTCTTATGTCTTCTGGCGTCGTCTTAAGCCTGCTGGCGTATTCTTAAGTCTTCTTACGTAATCTTAAGTCTTCTGGTGTAGTCATAAATCTTCTGTGAAATCTTCTAACATATCTTCTCTCATATCAAGTGAAGTCAAAGATTGTCTTTGTGGATGAATGATCTATAAAGTTTTATTTTTGGTCTGTTTTGTGATTTGTATATATATTATTTGCTTGTGATTTTTTTTTGTAAATTTGAAAAAAAAAATATTAATAAAAAATATGGTAAATAGATTTACTATCTAAAATTACTTCACATTATTAAAGTAAACAAGATGTAAGATATGTGCTAACAATGTATTTTCCACTTTTACAAATCAAGGAAATAAAAACTTCATTGGCCTTCAGATTCAATACATGATGTTCGTTGTGTAGTTCTTCTCATCTTTGGATCTCCCATATTCTACAAAAAAAAATATAAATTTGTAACTATAAACAAATTCTTCTCATTAACTTACCTGGAAGTCTTCTGTAGAAAGTCAAATTTCTGACACAGATTGGTCAATTGCAAAATTAACTTGTTTATCTGAGAAGACTTACATGTAAGTCTTCTCAATATTTTTTTGCCAACAAAGAAAATTGGAAAACTTCCACGGTAGTCTTCTCTAAAAAATACACAGAAAGTCAATTGCAAAACAAACCTATTCTTTGACCCGAAGACTTACGAAGACTTAAGAAGACTTACGAAGACTTCTCATAAGTCTTTCAGAGAACAAATCTGGGGGAAAAAATCAATTTGTACCTTCCACTCCTAAGAGAACTTGCTTAGTTTCCAAACACACACAACTTCACCAGAACAACTACTCAGTCGTTAATGACCAGAAATCGTGAGTTTAGATGGCTATATGACCCTCAAAAACTTTAAAATCAAAAAGCTTGGATTTTTTTAGATGAATATAGCTAGAAAGTGAGTGAGATGTAGTTTTTGGAAATAAGTCATGAGAATGAATGAGTAAATTTCGCTTTTTAGATGCATAAAGAGCTTCATTTTGGTTGTTCATGGTTGTTGGGTGAATTGATGGTAGTGGCATTTTTGTGACTAATTGATGAACATGAGGACGAGAGAGAGTAAAACACTCATTTTCAAAAAAAAAAAGAAATTAATAAAAGAATAGCTTTTTCGTAAATAATCAAAACTTCTAGGGTGAATTGGGAAAATGAAATATCCAAAAAGGGTTAATTTTATGTTTGACTTAGAGTTTTGAGTCACTTTTGCAACAAGCCCATTATTTATTGTGTGTTATATTACAATAATAGCTTCCTAAATCTGTTGAACAAAAAAAAGAACACCAGAAATATTATAAATACTATGAAACTTTGATAAACAAATACGCCCACTGTAAAAGGTTTTGGTAGATTTCAATCTTTCAAACTCAACCTATATGATTTCATCATCTAATCATGAGTATAAGGTATCAGTTTTATTTTAAAAAAGCTATTCATTTTAAGTGAGTATTTGAAAGTTATTAATTAAGTATTGATATAATGTATAAATTTTTGATTAAAATTTATTAGTTAAAGATGTTTTATATTTTCAGGTTTTTAAATGGACAAACGATGCAACAACAGTATTTCTTCAACTAATTATTTTGGAAAAACAAAATGGAAGTAACTACAAGAATAATCTAAATAATATTTAGAAAGCAAAGATTTTGAAGAATTTCAACGGCCAATTTGGAGCTAGTTTGAATGGACAAACGAAAATCCCAAAAAATGAATCATTAACAATCACCTCTCTTTTTTGTCTAATCTTACAAATAAACTTCAAAATAAATATACCAAACCAGTCACCTCTACTAAAACTCAATGACACGTACATCGAGTCAGATAAACGAATACAAACTACATGGCCAGTATTTAACATTTAAAAATTACTTTCGCAGATGCTTACGAAGAAGACGAAGACGACAATCATATCAGTGAAATCACCTAAACCAAAAAGCAGAGTTAGTTATGAACTTTGATAAATACAGCTATCAACGATTTTTGTTTATATACTACTTATCAAACAAAAGAGAAACTGTTGAGACCTGAAACTTGGAGAAGCGTTCAACAATGTGTGAAGTTGTTTGAGTTGAAGTTTGAGGCGGGAAGTGATTCAAATGCTCGTAATGACGTGGCAAGTGAAGACTTATTTTCTAATGAGATAAACATAAAGCTGAGAGATTCTAAGAATTAGAATAAGAAGATTTGATGTTATCTTAGATTAGAAGATATCAGCTCGTCTAAGTATATAATAGACGAGGCTGATGATTTAGGCTTTCACGGTTTTGAGAGTCTTGTGAACAAGAGCAGAAAAGTGTTTTGTGAGTCTCGTGTGTTTGAAGTTGTTCAGTGTTGATTCACAAGTTTGTGAAGTCAAGTAAACCTGATTAAACAAGTTAGTGTGTAATTTGTTTAAAGAACTTCAATAAAAATGTTCAGTTCGGAATCTTTGAGGTTATACCCGTGCTCTAGGTTTTACATTTGGTATCAGAGCAGGAACCTATCTAGATCTTACGATTTATAACAGGTTGAGATCCTGAGGAGAGCATGGATTCGTCCAAAGAGCTTGTAGCTGTTCAGAGAACTTCCATGTTGGATGAAAACAACTTTGGACACTGGAAGGTTAGAATGAAACAGAGACTCAAGGGTATTGAAGAAGATGTATGGACTGCAGTGGAGATGGGATGGACTGAACCAAGTCAGAAAAACGAGGATGGTGAACAAATTCCTAAACCTAAGGAGGATTGGACAGACAAGGATAAATCGGAATCAAAACACAATTCGAAAGCCATCTCAGAGATCTTCAATGCAATTAATCCAGAGCAATTCAAACTTGTTCAAGGGTGTGTTTCGGCTAAGGATGCTTGGGATACGCTGGTTGACTACTATGAGGGCACCTCCACGGTGAAGAGGACAAGACTTGATCACTTAGCAACACAGTTTGAGAACTTGAGAATGACAGAGGATGAGTCGATCACGGTCTTCAATTCAAAACTCAGTGCAATTGCTCATGAGGCCACTGTTTTGGGTAAGGAATATAAAGACAAGAAACTTATTAAGAAGATGATCCGATGTTTACCAGATAAGTTTGCCAATTACAAGCCTCTACTAAAGGTTGGTATGAACACGGATGATATGAAATTTTCACAACTTGTGGGGATATTCAAGGCCGAAGAGATGGAATCTAGTGGTGAGCAAGCTAAGAAAGGTAAAGGAATCGCATTCGCAGCTGAGAAGGAGGAAGACAAGATACAAGTGTTGCATGATACTTTGAATCAGAAGTTGGAAGATAGTATGGCACTGATGGCAACTTCAAGAAGGCCTTGAGAAGAATTGAGAAAGGTCAAGGAAGAGGACAGAACTCTCAACAATCATCTGATTCAACTCAAGATTGGAGACGTGACAAAGAAAGATCCAGCAACAAAAATACAAGAGGTGATGCTAACTCATCTGGAAAGAAACGTGACCTTCAATGTCATGAGTGTGATGGAATTGGACACATCAGATCCGAATGTCCTCTTGGAAAACGCAAAGAACTTAAATGTTTTGAGTGCAGAGGGTTTGGTCATATCAAGTCAGAATGTCCTAACTTGTTCAAAAAGGGAGATAAATCTTTCCTCAGTTTTAGTGACACTGAATCAGATGAAGAAGGAGATAGCGACAACATGATGACTCTGGTTGCATTTATAAGTGAGGCAGACGAGAACAAATCATTGGTTGAGTCAGATTCAGATGAAGATGAGGAAGAGATTGATCCTAAGGTTGAATTTCGGAAGTTGTACGAAAATTGGGTAGAATTGAGCAACGACAACCTCAAGCTGCTCAAGAATAAAGCCATGCTGGAGGCACAGATCAACATTCTTGAGATGAAAAAGACTGAAGACATTCCTAAAAACCTGTCTATCGCCGCGACAGACTTGAACAAACAGGAAACAGAGAAGATTATGGAACTCGAATCCAAAGTATCACACTTAGCAGAGCTGTTAAGTCTTGAAGAAAGCAAGAATCGAAATCTGGAACACAATCTAAGTGAGAATCATAAGAGGATAAGGATGATGAGTTCAGGAACACTGGAACTTGATAAGATTCTGAACATTGGACAACCACCGAATGTAAGCTGGGGTCTTGGATACTATGGTAATCAATCAAGACAATCTCAAATGACTCACCCAGGAGCATCAACATCAAATGGGTTTGTGCGACCTAAGGAACCAACAGCCGCAAAAGAAATAGTGCCTCAGCAACATAATGTGTTGAAGAATGTTCATTTGACTGGAAGAAAGGGACATATATGGAGCTGTAATTCGTGTGGCCTCAAGGGTCATATTGCCAGACATTGCTATACTCGTCGTAACAATATCTGACAGGCTTGGAAAAGAGGTGCATGCTACCTTGAACCTAAGTACTATGGAAGTTTTTGGATCCAAAAGTCAATTCTATATGCAAAGAGAGATGAGGAGGATTTCGGTGATGAATTTGATGTTATGAGTGGTGTAATTCAAGTGGATGAAGAAATCATAAGTGAAGTGGTTAAAGACAGTATTGATATGGATGTTCAACAGATCTGTAACTTTGTACAAGTCGAGTTGAAAGAGGATATTTCTGAACAGAAGAGAAGTCTGGTAGCTTACACATCATCTGAATCTTCAAAAATCACGTCTTGGTATTTCGACAGTGGCTGCTCGAGACACATGACTGGTCAGCAACAGGTTCTGACAACTTACAGTGAATTAAGTGGTGGAAAAGTAATTTTTGGAGATGGAGGCAAAGGAAGCATTCGTGCAGTTGGTACGGTTAGTGGTCCAGATCAACCTGCTTTGGTCAATGTTTATTTTGTAGAAGGATTGACAGCTAACTTGATCAGTATCAGTCAACTATGTGATGAGGGACTCAAGGTGGTATTCACTAAAACCGAGTGTCAGGCAATTGATATTAGGGGAAACATCATCCTACAGGGAATTCGTGCTGAGAAAAATTGTTACATGTGGAGACCCTTGAACACGTGCTTATCAGCTACTGAATCTCAGCTTGACTTATGGCATAAACGAATGGGACACATGAACATAAATGGTTTACAGAGGATTGTTAAGGCAAATGTGGTTAGAGGAGTACCTAAGCTTGAGGAGTCATCTGGATCTGTATGTAAGGCGTGCTGTCAGGGGAAGCAGATAAAGGTACAACACAAACAAATCAAAGAAATCACATCCAAGAGAGTTTTGGAACTTATACATATGGGTCTGATGGGTCTAGTTCAAACTGAGAGTATTGTTGGACGCCGATACATATTTGTACTGGTAGATGATCATTCACGATTCACGTGGGTAAGATTTCTGCGAGAAAAGTCTGAGACTCTACAAAGCTTCAAGATGCTAGCGCTTCAACTGGCCAACGAGAAAGGAAGCATTGCTCAGATTAGGAGTGACAATGGCGGTGAATTCCAGAATGAAGCTTTTGATCGTTTCTGTCAAGAACGAGGAATCAGAAGACAATTTTCAGCTCCAAGAACTCCGCAGCAGAACGGCATTGTTGAAAGAAAGAATAGAACTCTGCAAGAAATGGCTAGAGCTATGATGCACTATAACCAAGTACCCACAAGATTTTGGGCTGAAGCCATCAGTACGGCATGTTACATTATCAACAGAGTATATGTGAAACCCAGAACTAAGACTACACCATACAAAATTTGGAGAGGAAAGACACCCAATTTGAGTCATCTCCATATCTTTGGTTGCATATGTTACATACTCAATGACAGAGAAAACTTGGGCAAGTTTGACTCCAGAAGCGATGAAGGTATATTCTTGGGTTACTCAACTCATAGTATGGCATTTAGAGTATACAACAAAGCTACAAAGACAGTAATGGATGCGGTTAATGTGGTTTTTGATGACAGAAATAGTCAAGTTCTTGAACAAGGGGAGCAAGACGAGAATCTGTTAAAAAACTCAGACGCTGAGCTGCTCAACAGTGATAAAGAACGACGCTCAAGTGAGATTGAGCCAAGCAAGCTTCAAATTCATAAGAATCATTCTGCTGATGATGTGATTGGTGAGTTAGAAGCTGATCGAGTTACCAGGAGACTTCAAATCAACTTCAAAGAAATGGTGAAACTAGCTTGTTTCATATCATTGATTGAACCTAAAAATGTCTATGAAGCATTAGAAGATGAATTCTGGACAGAATCGTGTCATGAAGAACTTGAACAGATTGCTAGATATGATGTATGGGAACTGGTACCAAAACCCTCAGGTGTGAACGTGATTGGAACAAAGTGGATCTTCAAAAACAAGATAGATGAAGATGGAAATGTTGTCAGAAACAAGTCCAGATTGGTTGCTCAAGGATATTTCCAGATAGAAGGTGTGGACTTCGATGAAACTTTTGCTCCTGTGGCCAGGTTGGAATCAATCAGACTGTTACTCGGAATTGCATGCAAGCTGAACATTCGACTATATCAGATGGATGTCAAGAGTGCCTTTTTGAATGGACTGCTCCAAGAAGAAGTGTATGTTGCACAACCAAAAGGATTCGAAGATCCAAAGTTCCCTGAACATGTCTATAAACTGAAAAGAGCTCTATATGGTTTGAAACAAGCTCCTAGAGCTTGGTATGAAAGACTCACGCAATTTCTTCTTAAGGCAGGTTTTAAGCGTGGAAATGTGGATCGAACATTGTTCATTCTTGAAAAGAACAGTGAGATGCTAGTCATGCAGATCTATGTTGATGACATAATCTTTGGAGGTACAAAGGAAGCTCTTGTGAATGAGTTTGTTCAAACAATGACCAGTGAATTTGAGATGAGCATGGTCGGTGAACTTAACTATTTCTTGGGACTTCAAATTAAACAAATGGATGAGGGGATTTTTGTTTCACAGAGCACTTACTCCAGGAACCTGATCGCCAGATTTGAGATGCACATGTCCAAAGAGTCTAGAACACCAATGAGCACAACCTGCAAATTGTCTAAAGATGAGACCGGTGTGAAAGTAGATGAGAAGCTGTATCGGGCAATGATTGGAAGCTTACTCTATCTCACTGCAAGTTGACCTGATATTTGTTATAGTGTGGGTGTATGCGCACGGTATCAAGCAAGCCCACGTGTGTCACATCTGAATGCACTCAAAAGGATAATCAAATATGTGAAAGGAACAGCTAATCTCGGTTTGTATTACACAAAAGATACTAATCTAAGTTTGGCTGGTTTTTGTGATGCAGATTGGGCCGGTAGTCTGGATGACCGAAGGAGCACCTCTGGTGGATGTTTCTTTTTGGGCAACAATATGGTCTCATGGCACAGCAAGAAACAAAATTGTGTATCTTTATCAACAGCTGAAGCAGAGTACATCGCTCTTGGAAGTTGCTGCACTCAACTGCTGTGGATGAAACACATGCTAGCTGACTATGGTATGACCTCAAACCCATTGATGGTATATTGTGATAATCATAGTGCAATTAATATCTCAAAAAATCCTGTGATGCATTCGAAAACTAAGCATATTGCAATAAGATATCATTTTGTTAGGGATTTGGTTGAGGCCAAAATTGTGGTTTTAGAGTTTGTCTCATCAGCACGTCAGTTAGCAGATATTTTCACTAAAGCTCTTGATCTAAACACGTTTTTAAACTTAAGAAAAGAGATTGGAGTTTGTGAAGCTTGAGCAGCTTGGGCTATGAGGGTTGAACAGGTTCTAAGTATCTATGTACAGAGAGACTATCAAGGAGTGTTTCGCACAGTTTTTATAAAAAACCTCATGTTGGCAAGTCAGACGTAAAGAGGGCTACTCATTATGCACTGGTAAGTAAAGATTACTTTGGGAGTTTAAACTGAGAGATAGCTTCAATACGCTCTTGGATATGGATGACACAACATTCATAGCTAAGCTTGGTCAATATTGAAACTGTTTAAGAGTGAAGGATACTCAGCTTGGACTTGGACGCAACAACGTTTACGTCTAGGTTGATCACTATCTAGACTTAGCAGGTAAAAGCAGAGTTCCAAGTAAAAGAAAAGGTTCTCTAACGGTGGTGAAAAAAAAAAAAAAAATGTGTGAAAGAATGAGAGTTGATAAAGAAAAAAAATAAGATAATAAGAAGTGTTGAATGTGATGATAACGCTGAAAGAGAACCTCCCAGCTGGATAAACAATCTTGTTGGATTTGGGTACAAAAATACTTAAACACTGACTGAGATCAATGTTTTGATTGGGGTTTACTTGGAAAGTCTGTCTTTTGTCTGGTCTTGGTTAGGAGTAATGTACTTCGTGTGTATGATGATGTGAAGACTAGTGCGTTTTGATCGAAGTGATGAAAGCTGTCGCAGATAGCCGTTGCAGAGAGCCAATGGGTTGATAGTTGATTTTGGTAGCCATTAACAGTATACTTCTTGATGACTCTTTGATACTTGATATTGGAAAATGTTGAATCCTCCTCTAGCCAAGCCTGCACAAGTGTGTAAATAAGTAAGTTAATTTGATTTTCAATTAAGTTTTGTTTTGTGCTGATGAAACTTACTCTGCTCGCCAAGTTCCTAATAACATACATTTTTTGTACAAGTTTTTTTGTCTAAGGCATAATGGGCTCTGTTTTTTATCTTACTTGGGTTAATTGTCTAACACTAATGGGCCAAGTGTGTGCAGTGAGTATTTAAGGACTAACCCTAGGTAAATGGTGAAACACGCCGATTACTCCAAAGTTGAGATCTCTAGTTGCGGATGAGCGAAAATCTCCGACCACGAACTCGAGCTCAACTCATGGCTTCGCTGCTTCGGAAACTTGCTCGAATTCCAACTAACCCATCTCCAGAGAAGCTACAACGATCGAAGGCAGGTTGATCTGAAGGCACTTCGCGCAACCGGGTTCGTCGTCTTAAGGCTCATCGGAAGAAAAACACGACAACACTTGAAGAAATCTTTCCGGATCAGTCTTCGAACATGGTGTCTGAGGTAGCTGCTGATAGTCAAGAAGAAGAAGAGCCACCAGAAACTGACATGCATGAGGAAAGTGAGGATGAAAATGATGAGGATGATCCTGAGCTAATGGAAACCAATGAAAGAGAGGAGTTTGTCTATGAGGAGCTAGAGCCGCGACTACAACAGCTTAGAGCTCAATACCAAGCACTTCTTACAGCCACTCCTGGTTTGGAGAATCCAAAGCGTCCATCGTTTAATGGAACATTCTACCGAGCCATAGGGAGTAAAAGGTATGAGTGTTTGCTGTCTCAAACCATTCTAGGAGAAAAGATTCTGCCTTTAGGTGATGAGAAACTCATGGAAGCTAGAAGTATCATAGAGAAGGCTGGATTGATGTATACAGTTCTAGATCTGCCGTGTTTTACTCGTGAAGTGGTGTTGGAGTTCTACGCGAATTTAGGAAACATGATCAAGAGAGGTGGTACCACATGGGTATTTGTGAGAAATCACATGTACGAGTTTTCTCCTTCCATAATCAATAGAATCTTCAAAACGACAGCTCAACCGGTTGATTTCCCTCGCAAACCTTGGGGCACTGAGAGTCTAGATAATGCTGTGGAGACTATGACTGGAGGAAAGAAGAAGAAATGGGGCAACCTCAGTATGCTAGATATAACTCCAGCCATGAACATCTTGTTCAAGTTCTGTGTGTACAACTGGATTCCTACAGCAAATCGGTCAACACTGACGATAGATCGAATCAAGTTTATCCATATGATCTCTGAAGGAAGACAATTTGATTTTGGAGTCATGGTGTATGATCAGATCTTTGAGTTGAGTCAACAAGCAGTGTCAGGCAAAACTAAGAAGCTGCTGTTTCCTAGTCTTATTCAGCACTTACTTCAGTCTCAACACCCCATACCTTTTGATCCTGAAGACTCCGATCTCACTGAGCTTGGAAAGATGATACTCGATGGAAAACAGGGTCTTCCGAAGAAACCTCCAGGAACAACTCCTAGGCGCTCGTTATCCAAGGATCTCGGAAATGTGTATCGTCAGGTTGACAACATCATCAGAAGATCTGCAAGTAAGTACTCTTCATTCTCCTGTTTCAATCTTGGTTTTTATAACTTGTTTTTTAAGTGTCTATGCCACCAAGCAGGGGGAGATTATGGAGACTTGTCTAACTTAGGTGATAGCAGCAGTGATGAGGGTGACAACGACAACGATGGTGGTGACAGCTATAGTGAGGAGTTCTAAGTTCGAGGGGGAGACTTAGTTTTTCTAGTAGATTTTCTCGTTGGTATAAGGATGTAGTAGTGAGGGGGAGTGGTTTTTGAGCTAGTAGGTTTTTGCAACTTAGGGGGAGTGTGTGTGTTGTCTTTCGTATGAACGATGGGTCTGGCGTGGATGATGGTGTTGTAGCTCTAAGACAATCGTATGAATGAAATGATTTGGTTTTTAGTTACTAACTCGAGTATCTTAACTATGATTCTCTTAGTGTTTTGGTTGCTATGTAGTGGTTTGTGTCACAGGTACTTGGTGAAATTGGACTGGTGCTTGGTGATGATAGTCACTTAAAAAGGGGGAGATTGTTGAGATCTGAAACTTGGAGAAGCGTTCAACAATGTGTGAAGTTGTTTGAGTTGAAGTTTGAGGCGGGAAGTGATTCAAATGCTCGTAATGACGTGGCAAGTGAAGACTTATTTTCTAATGAGATAAACATAAAGCTGAGAGATTCTAGGAATTAGAATAAGAAGATTTGATGTTATCTTAGATTAGAAGATATCAGCTCGTCTAAGTATATAATAGACGAGGCTGATGATTTAGGCTTTCACGGTTTTGAGAGTCTTGTGAACGAGAGCAGAAAAGTGTTTTGTGAGTCTCGTGTGTTTGAAGTTGTTCAGTGTTGATTCACAAGTTTGTGAAGTCAAGTAAACCTGATTAAACAAGTTAGTGTGTAATTTGTTTAAAGAACTTCAATAAAAGTGTTCAGTTCGGAATCTTTGAGGTTATATCCGTGCTCTAGGTTTTATAGAAACAAACACATGCACACCAAGAGATGCAAGAGACAATCCCGACATACATAAAGGTGGCAGCAACATCTCCATTTGGTGACTCCTCTTTTCTTATGAAAATAGCTTAGATGCCCAATGTCAATAGGCCAATGCTATTGTCTTCTAAAGGGAAATACATAAATTCCTTAAAACTCATTAGGCTCAAATACTCATAATTGTCACAAATTTCAAAGTGTATTATTTTAGTCTATTTAATACTCATACAAATTTTATTACTAAACAATATTTTCAAGTTTTTATACATTTGTTTTCTTAAATTGTAATTTTTAATCATTACCATTTGTTTCCTTTTGATATTTACAGATGTTATAAATTCTGTTTAGCTTTATTTTTGATAATTATACAATTTTATATTATTATTTATAATTGTATACAAGTTTATTTAATATATTTTAACCCAAAGAAATAAATGAAAATTTATCTGAGTTATAATTTTAAATATATACTTATAAGTATAATTGAAAATAAATCAAATTGTTCATTTATTATAATTGTATGTTTTACTAAATCATCATTTATATTAAAATATTGATAAAAAAATAACCAAATCTAAAATAGTAGGTTGAATTTTCCTTATATCTAAAATGATAGGATACACAATAAATAAGATTCAAAATATATAATTTTAAAAATTTAGTGATTAAATGGGTTTAAATAAATGTTCATGTACATGAGACAACAACAAAGTTTGAGACATACAACCGTCTTAATGTAGTCAAATATATCATCATCTAATTAACTACCGACTCTGAAAACTTAAGGAAAAATGATTTTTGCAAATTTGACTCAAAACTCAAAGTCAAACACAAAACTAATCTTTCCTTTTTTTTTACTTTTCTTTTGTCATATTCACCTCACATGTTCACATTATTTACAAAAATGCCATTAACTATTTTTTTTTCCGAAAAATATTTTTTTACTCTCTCAACCTCATCATCTTAAAGTATTTACAGGATTGTCATTGCCATCAATACCCTAACCACCATGAACAACCAATTTGAAGCTCTTAATGCACCAAAAATCGATTTACACTTTCTCTTTCTCAATTGTTATGAACTAAAATCAACATCTCTTTCACTTTGTCTCCATATTCATCCAAAAACTCAAGCTTTTGATTCGAAATTTTTTTATGGCTGATAGAGCCATTCAAGCTTACTATTCTTGGTGGGTTACTTTCGTTTGAGGTTCTGGGTGGTTGGACAAAATTTTGTGTACTAAGGAAGTCATCTCACTAATTAAGGTATGAAACTGAATTTTTTGACAGATATGTTCGAGTAGAACACTTACCCATAAGTCGTCTGGCTGTAGAAGACTTACGGGTAAGTTTTCTGGTCAAACGGATGACTTACTTCTAAGTCGTCTATTTTGTTAAAAAAAAATCTACAGAATATCGTAGACGACTTACCAATAAGTCGACTAAGATAAACGGGTTAGTTTTTCATTTGACCTAATTATGTTAATTATTTGACTTTTTCTGGACAACTTACCAGTAAGTCGTCTCTGGAAAAACAAAAATTTCAATATTTTATTAAGGCTTGACGACTTATCTGTAAGCGTCTCACGTTAGTTTTGCAATTGGAAAATAAAACTTAAATATTTAACTTTTCCCATATGACTTACACGGAAGTCGTCCAGTCCGACGACTTACTTGGTCGTCTGACTTATTTTGAAATAATCCAGGATAAGCAAATGTCATCCAGATTTTTTTCCGAGATTTTGGTCAAACCTTGCTTATCTCGAACGACTTTCTCATAAGTCGTCTCACTGGACAACTTTCAAGTAAGTCGTCTGGGAAAAGTAAAATAGTTAAGTTTTATTTTCAAATTGCAAACTAACCTGAGATGACTTAACAGATAAGTCGTCTTGCATTAATAAAATATTGAAATTTTAGTTTTTCCAGAGATGACTTACGGGTAAGTCGTCCAGGAAAAGTCAAATAACTAACACAAGTCGGTCAAATACAAAACTAACCCGTTTATCCTAGACGAATTAGTAGTAAGTCGTCTAAATTTTTTTTTTTAACAAACAAAGCTGGACGACTTACAGTTAAGTCGTTCCTTTGAAAAGTCAATTGCAAAAAGACCTGTTTGGACGATTTACTGATATGTCGTCTGCGTCAAAGTTTAGTAAACTTTCATTTTTCTCTACGTTTACTAATGTATTTTATTTTGAATTTTTCCAGATGATGCGTCAGTTACATGCAGTGTATGGAGAATGGTTGTTCAAAGATGGCTGTTGGGATTTTGTGGTTGATAATTTCAAAGGAGCGCGAATGCTTTTTTTAAGTGTAGGTTCGTAACATGCTGAACTTGTTTCAATGGTCCCTGAAGATTATAACATGGACATGAGCACAAAATCTGTGGAGATAACCTACTCACTACCAGCAAAAATGATTCAACATATGGATCCATACATCCCTCCTATTCATGTTACAAGTGATAGACAAGTTCGAAACTTGCTCGAGATAACCAAAACGCATGGAGTAGACTTTGTGTATCAAGCCGTAGCAAGGTGGTAACGGTTTCAAAGGAAAGGAAGAAGCTGATGAATGTTTTGAAAATGATGATGATGATTTGGTTAAAGATAAAAATCATGATGGGGAGGAGGATGATGGGGAGGAGGATGTTGATATATCTATTGTTGCTGACGCAGCGAGAATGGTGAGGATTACAGTTTATGGAAAGGTCAAAAATGAGGATGAGGAAGAAGATGATGATATGTATTTTGAAGATTTCAAAAAGACATATGCTATTGAAGGAGGAAGATCAAATGGTAACAGAATGTATGTCAACAAGAGTTTTGTTAGCAAGGATGCACTGCTTTCAGACCTGCGGTTGACAGCACTGAGGCGTAAGTTCTCCTTCAGAATATACAAGTCAACAAAAACTCTCCTTGTGGAAACATGTCGGGTTAGAGGTTGTGGATGGAAGATCAGAGCGAGTGTGAAACATGGGACAAACACGTTTTTGGTAATAAAGTATGTGGAGACACATACATGCTCAGTGAGATCAAATCGCTCAGCAGAGACCCTATACTCCAAAGTATGTTGGTAGGCTTTTCATTGATCGTGTTGGAATCATTGATGGGTTGACTCCGCAGCAGATCACTGATGCAATGAAGAACATGTTTGGCATGACGCTTGACTACACCACTTCATACAGACCACTGTTATATACACAAACATTGGTGAGAGGATCAGCAGAAGATGGGTATTTGCGCCTGTCATCATATCTCGAGCAAATCTCGTTAGCAAATCCAGATTCTATCACGGCTATAGAACTTGATTCTATCAATAGATTTAAGTATCTATTTCTCTCTTTTGGAGCTTCTACCAATGGTCTTAAGTATCAGATAAGAGTTATTGTGGTGGATGGGACTCACCTAAGTGGGAAGTATGGAGGTGTTTTGTTAGTTGCAGCCGCACAAGACGACTTACCCGATGACTTAATGAAAACTTATCAGACGGCTGAATGGTAAGTATTCTACGTAGAAGACTTATCAGACGACTTACTGGTAAGTATTCTACGTAGATGACTAACCAGACGACTTAATGGTAAGTCTCCTACAAAGAAGACTTACCCGATGACTTACTGGTAGAAGACATAAGTCATAGCTGAAGACTTACACAATCTTCCAGCCAAGATAAGGAGGTCTGGAGGGTGTGATACCTTTTAGTTGGTGATGTCCGTTGTTTTTTCTCGAGAGGTGTTTTATAATGAATGAAAACATAAAATGTTGAAAAGCAATCAGTTTTGTAGAATAAAGCAAGCTATTATGGGAAAAGAAATCACTTACGGATAAGTTTCCAACCATTCAACGAGCTCCTTCAACTTGTTCTTGTTAGTTGGTGCAAAAAGATTATAGCCTGGAAAAGGCTTTTTGTTTGGAATGATCACTTTGACCGTGCTGTTTGCCATATAAGGAGATTGATGTGAGGCAACAAGTTTCCTTGTTCGATCACTCTTTCCACGTATAACCGCCAAAGCAACATACCTCTTGTCCTGATATCTATCATCCTTCTTCTGTACATCCAAAATAGTGGGTGCTTGTTTCTCCAATAGAAAAGACTCGGTTCTGGAGGTTTATCCTCGGGGAAGCTCGAAACTAGACTCATCTCTTTCGAGGAACTAGCATCTGCGGACACATCAGGAGCTTTACCCTCCAACAAGCTCTTCCTTCCCGCGTTCACCCCATCAACACTTTCACTCTGCAATATTAACCAAAACAAAACAAGCACACTATAAACAAAGATCCATTTCAAACAATAATAACCAAAGATCCATTTCAAACATGAAAGAAAATCCATAAATAGAACCAAAACAAGCACACTATAAACAAAGCACACATGTTCTGACATACAAGAGACAAAGCAAATTCAACTTTCAGTTCTTATTCTTAAGACTTTTTCTAGTCAATTTCTTGTTGCGAGAGGATGCTTTACTAAACCCGGGTTCATGCGTTTTAGGTTGAGTATAACATTTTAATTATAAGTTTGCAAGACTTTCCAGACGACTTCTAATTAAGTCATATGGCAAGTCTTCCAAGACTTCCAGTAGAACATTTTTAAGCAGACCTGAAAACTTGGAGAAGATATAGTCACCTTCGACACATCGGTTATAGATCTGCAAAAATAGACGTGAAAAAAAAAGCGCGATTAGAACGCTGGTGAGAACGAGTATAGATACACCTGAAGTCATAAATTGATAGAGACAACATTTTATGTTCATCTTTTCCCCAAGCAATCACTCGACAGTAAGAGATATAACTTACCGGCGGCAGAGTTCAGCGAAACGCCTCTAAGAGAAATGTCACTAGGGTTTACAGAGAACCGGCAGTGCGAATGAGACGCCAAGCGGCGCTAGGGTTTACAGAGAAACAGCGTTAAGGTTTCCTCTCAGATCTGAAACAGAGGAAGCAGCAGTGAGAACGATGGTGATAATGATGGTGATAATGGCGGAGAGATAACCGGCGGTGAGAACGATGGGTTAGAAAGAATCGATGAAAATCACATTTGAGAGAAACGACGTTAGGGTTTTCTGAATTTCGCAAAAAAATTGAGTAAAAAACATCTTATATATGTCCGGTACATTGGTAAAATTAAAGGTTCGGTCTGGTTTGGACGACTTATTAGTAAGTCGTCTGTTGAATACTATACATCAGACGACTTACTAGTAAGTCGTCTGCCGTAAATATATTTACCAGATGACTTAATAGTAAGTCGTCCAGACCCTAAACCCTAAACTAAATGGACTAAATTAACTAACTAACCACGTCATAAAATCTTATTATACATAAATAGTGTTTACTATACACATAAATGAACACACTTAGGTAAATTTTTAATTTTCCAAAAAAACATTTATGCTTTCGAAAATCTAACCCTAAGAAACACATACAATACTACAACATATGTTGGAAAAACCTAAACCAATGAATAGGATGACTCACTACTTTCAATCACCTATGTTAAAACAATTACATTTTGTTATATCTTAATTTATATCTCTTACAACATATGTTAGTTACATGATTTAAATTTTTCACTTATCAAAATATTATTTACAAAGATTTTTACATTGTTTTTTATAATAACTATACTACATCAGACGACTTACTTGAAAGTTGTCTGAATAGAATAGTTGCAGGGATTAGAAACGTAAAGAAAATTTTGTTCTTTTGTTTGTTCACAAGGTGGTTGTAATTTCAATAGCCTTTAGGTTACTTTTACATTTGAGTCAAGTTTGGGTTTACTCTTGCATTTGAAATCAAGTTATGCGTCATATTTGGCAATTTTCCCTAAACAAAAAGGAGAGAAAATATAACTAAGTTAACGTATGAAAGCCTCCTTAGTACAGTGGTTTGACTAAGAGTTCAATTCCTCGATAAGATAAATTTTTTAGATTATTTGAGAAAAGAGTTACAAAATATCTTCAACATAGCGCAAGCAATATCATGAAGAATGAATTTCATAGGGCGACTAAGGGTGATGTAGTCAGACATAAATCTGCAGAAGAAATGTGGAATTATCAAATGTAATATCATCTATATGTAATATTCCTCAGAGTTTATAATACATAATTAACTAGTGTCAAAAAAAAAATAACTAAGTTAACGTAGTTGTTATCTTCATAATATAACTAAATAAAAAGAATTAGATAGTTCCCTATAACTAACTGCTAGATATTATGGTTTCAAGAAGATAAAACCACTAAAATTGAAATTTTTTCTGTGGACGACTCCCATGTAAGCCGTCTAGGAAAAGTCAAATGTTTGACTCAATGTGGTCAAATTCAAAACTAATATTTTTATTACAGGGAGTCTTCATTAGGATTTTTGAAATTATTTGAAAACAAAAGTAAGGCAATATTTACAAAGGAAGACTTCCAAAGAAGTCTGCTGCAGAGCAGACTTCTTTGGGAGTCTTCCTTTGTAAATTTTCAATTGCAAAAATGACATTTTTGACGACTTCCTAGAAGTCTCGTTCTGCATTAATGTTTAATAAACTTTCATTTTCTCTAAAACTACAAAGAATTTTTAACATTTTCTTGTTAATTCATGTATATTAGTCAATATTTGAGCTCATGAATGAAATTCATAACTTAATTGGTGATATTTATGAGATTAAGAACATTCATGCTTATTAATGTTTCTAACTAATGACAGAAGACTTCTCGTTAATTTTTGTAAAACTTGTATTTCAACTTTTAGATATATATATATATATACTAGGGCCGGCCCGCCCTACGGGCGGGATTATAAATCTAAAATATTTTGAATATATAGAGTAAAATTCTAATGTAAATTTATATTAACATGATATATCAGTGATAATCAGTCAAATGCTTTTCTGGGTTTAAAATTATACCATATAACTATATTATGTATTTGTATTTATATTATATTGTAAACTATTTTTTTGTCCATATATTTTATTACTTAAAAACTGTTAAATTCCTACTTGAATTTAGTGAATAAATATTTATAACAAAATACAAATGCTCTCAAATACGTAAACAGTAAAATTTATTCATATAAACTAATTTAAAATGTATATTTTGATTTTAATAATTGCTTTGTATTTTTTAATAACAATTTTCACGTAACAAAATGTTAAAACTATTTGTTTTTTTATTAATAAATATTATGCTTGTTATCGAAATATGGAATGATTATGTTTACTTAACAGATAATATTATTATTACATTTTCTTGCGTTAAAAATTATGTTAGATTAGGCTGCGTGGACTATATAATGTATAAGGTTATGTGACGCACCAAGCCACCAACTGTGTTGATTTATTTGAAATGTATTTAATTTAATCGATGAGTAAATTAAAATAAAATGAGTATAGTTGTAACTATTTGTCTGGCTTGCTGTGTCTGTTTTAATTAGTCTTCTACATCAGAACGGTAAACGTAGAATTAAGACATAGTCCTCTGATGACGAAAATTAAAATAAACAGAGTCTTGAAAACAATGTCTTCATCAAAGCTTATAAGTGTTGACCCGATTGGCTGCTGTCCTGCGATGAAAGAGATGCAGTCAGTTATTTTGTTAAACATTGGATCAGAGATGGCAGAAGAATGGAGTTCGATGCTAACCTATGTGTCTCAGCAGCACTGTATATACACTGGTTGTTTTCACTGCGAGTCGTGAGTTGTTCCGAGTAAGCAGTGCAAAGGTATGGTGTGGTTGGTTTCTGTAAACGAATTCAGGTCGATACTGATGAATAAGAAAAATGTCTAGAACTAACCTGAGTAACTCGGACGTCTCTGACTTCTAAGATCCATTTCGCAAAATCTTTATCTTTATATCACTTTCAGCAAACAATAAAACGAAAAATGCATATAGATAAGATCCACAAAACACTGAGCGATTCGTAAGCATAAACCACTCAAGATATGTGCATTGAAAAACAACCGGGTTCTAGTTTCTGACTGAGCTGAATGAAATTACCTTCATACCAGTAACTAATACTCAAAATAATTCAACCTTCTGGACATATGCATCTAAGAAGGAACAACAGCTGGTTTCCACTTTCTACATAATATTAAGTATTAACCATTACGATATTTCTATACCTCTCTGCACTCTCATGAATACCACTCCTCTGCAGTACATGCACATAGAGAATACGGCTCAGCTAGAGTTTCTAAATTTATATTCTTCCAGCAGAAGAGACATTGCACATAGAAGCAATAAGTGGATAGTTCATATGTTCATTATAACATCGGAAATATGGAAGACGCCATACCGTACACGACATCAATAGCTGAGCTAACAGTATGTTTGGGATCTAAAATATCAACCTAATAACACCAAGAAATAAAAATATAAGGATTAAGAAACTGACTATAATGATACAAAGTAAGCCAAAACAAACACTCAAGCATAAATATTTAATTAATTGGAAGACGAAGCGTGCTAGCTTAATCTCCAGGAGAATATGATCATGATAATAGCTGAACTAACAATATGCTTGAGATCTAAAATATCAACCTAACAACACAAAAAATCAAAAAACCATTAAGAAACAGATTCTAATGATACAAAGTAAACTAAAACAAACACTCCCCACAGCTATTCTAATAATTGGAAGACAAAGCGTGCTGGCTTAATCTCCTAGCAAAGAATATGTCCAGAAGAGACCATTCGTCTAGGTAACCAATCTATAAATCCAATATAATGATTTCGTTAGTATAAACATAACAACATGAGATGTCAAA
The DNA here is from genome assembly GCA_932364175.1 of Eruca vesicaria subsp. sativa. Classification (NCBI taxonomy): domain Eukaryota; kingdom Viridiplantae; phylum Streptophyta; class Magnoliopsida; order Brassicales; family Brassicaceae; genus Eruca; species Eruca vesicaria. The sequence goes on along the minus strand of CAKOAT010145377.1, from coordinate 40,566 downwards.
AAAAAAAAAAAAAAAGAACATAACAACATGATAATGAAACCGCAGTTCTGAGATTGATATTCATGCATTCTACAGGTACTTATATAGTCTCTTTAAGTTGAGAAGATAGGAAATATGCATTGAATGATTAATCGCGGTCGTTAATTACTTGAATTATTGCATCTCCTATCGGTTCAGATCAGAAGAATCTGAAACAAAACGACCTGAACGGAGGTCGATCCAGAGATTCATCGCCAAGATTCGTCTCAAATACACGTCCAGAAACTCTATAGTCCGTTGCTCCATCGATGTAGATCAGTTTCAATCAGTTAGAGAAGTTCAGGCGTCAAGCAGCACCGCCTCCGGTGAAGAAGATGATCTGCATCGATGGAGCAGTTAGGATTGGTATGCGACAAAAGCACAACACAGTATAATAAGGTAAAGCCCAAATAATTGAGGCCCAAAACAAAAAATGCTGACATGGACTTTGTGACATGGCATCCTATGTGGCATGCCTTAGAAGGAGAGATGCTCTTCTTTATATAATATATATATATATATATATATATATATTTTAACTTTCAAAAGTGTAAAGTATCTTCAAGAATATCAAGTCATATAGTTTAATGTATCTTCTTAGATCATAAGATATACTTTTTAACTTTCATGAAATCTATAATTTTAATTTTCACTTAAAATTTTGAGTTACCCACTTAAATTTTATTTTCCCGTTTAATTTCTCGCATTTCCGAGACGAATTCGCATAAGACTTCTAGTGAAAGTGTTCTATCTTTAAACTTATATAATGTTTTGATCTTTTGTGAATTTGACTAAGTTCTCTCCCTTAGTTGTAATAAATTTGATTAATTTTGGTATTATTGTGTTTTGTTGTTTAAGTTGTATCAATAACTTCAACGATGTCAAATAATTTTGGCAAGATAATATTGTAGACATGAACATATTTACCAAAGTTTTTATTAATATCTCTTCAAATTTTCAAAAGAATTCACAACTAAAAGAGTAGACATACAAATCACAAAACATGCCATAAACAAAAACATTATAGATTATTCCTCCACGAGACAAGTTTGGACTCCACTTGACATGGGAGAAAACTCTGCCAGAAGACTTCCAGAAGACTTTCCTGGAGGTCGTCTAGTGTTAAATGTTAGTTATGAGGAATACTTCTAAGTCTGTCTCAGATCTAAAATACCTGCATATCTAAAAATATTCAAATGGATTCAAAATATAGAAAATCTTGAAAAATAAGGTAAGAGCTTAAGACAGCCAAAAAATGTATGAGTTTTAAGCAACAAGAGGTTACCAACTAAAAAAAATATGATTTAGAGATCAGCCTTTAAAGGAGTAGAAGATGAGAACCATGTAATGACAATTCTACAAAACAAGATGATTAATTAGTGAGAATGACTTGAGACAAAAAATGATAAATTGATATAAATTTTGGTGTCTTAAATAAATGATAAATTATGAAAAGGTAAGAACTTTACACAACCAGAGATTACTAAATGAAGAAAAAATCAGATATATAAACTTATCAAAACACTTAGATTTGTAATGACAGGAGACGTGGGAGAAGACTCCATCAGTAGTCTTCTAGAAGACTTACAGGAAGTCTTCTAGTGCATTAACTATTAAAAAACTTCTGGGAAGACTTCAAATCTGTCTCAGATCTGAAAAGCATGCATATCCAAAATCATTAAAATGACTTCAAAACATGGAAACACTTAAAAAATATGGTAAGAAGTTAAAACAACCAAAATAATTTTCAAAAGGAAAGAGTATTAAGCAACCATAAGTTAATATGATTTATAGATCTACCTTTAAAGGAGAGGAAGATGAGAACCTTGTAATGAAAATCATGCAAAAACAAAATAAATCAGTGACAAGACATGAAATAACAGTAAATTAATATAACGTTTGATGTTTTTAAGTTCAACGAGATTAGAGAGAGGTTGGAGAGTTTTAGGATGAGAACATTACATTTTTGTTGCAGCCATTTAAATTGAAGATAAAGAATGTGTAAATTTCTTAGTATAGGGAGACAAAAATTCCAATAAGGTCAAAAATTCCTAGAAGACTTACTATTCATCCAGAATACTTCAAGATTTTAAACGGGAAACTAAAAAAAAATTGGTGGAAAAGTAAAATATTTTTAGCGGGGGTTAGAAGACTTTCAGAGAAATCTTCTAACCAATAATACTAATCGCCTGAAGACTTCCTAGAAGTCGTCTAGACTAAAAATATAAACCATAAATTCAAATAACTAACTAAATAGAAAAATACACTTCGTTAAACTTAAAAATTATTTAATATACACAAAACTTAGCACATATACGTCAAAATTTAATTTTTCAAAAATAATGTTAAGCTTCCAAAACCGAACCCTAAGAATACATACAATACTACAACATATATTGTAAAACTATAAACCAAAGAATATTATGACTCACTACTTTCACTTATATATGTTGAAAATAATTCAATTTTATTATATCTTAATTTATATAACTTACGATTGTTTATAATAACATGATTTCAATTTGACTCCTATCAAAATATTTTCTTATAAAATTTATAAATTATTTTCAAGATAAACTATATGAGAGACTTCCCTAGACGTCTTCGAGAAGACCTACAATATCTCAGAAAACTTAGAAGAATTTATGGGGCTATAATCGTAGAAATAAATTCTGGTTTTTTGTTTGGTCATAAGAGACTAGTTGTAATTTGACAAGACTTTTGGGTTAGTTTTGCATTTGATTGATGATTGGATATACTTTTGCATTTAAAATCAGATTTATTCTTGGGTTCACCCCCTAGGGTGAACCCTAGGTTCACCATCCAATAGGATTGCATTATTTCATATTTGATATCTTTTTAAAAAGGATACAAAATCTTATTAAGTTATATTATGTTTTTAAAAATAAAAATACAAAAATAATAAAAACGAAAATAATTTTTTAAAAAATATTTTAACACTAAACCCTAAACTCTAATCATAAACCCTAAACCCCTGGATAAATCATAAACCTTTGGATAAATTTTATAGTGTTTTAAAATTTTAGTGTTTATGATTTACCCAAAGGTTTAAGGTCTAGGATTAGAGTTTAGGGATAAGTGTTTATGATTTACCCAAGAGTTTAGGGTTTAGGATTAGACTTTAAGGTTTAGTGTTTTAGTGTTAAATAGATTTTTTAAAAAGAATTTTATTTTATAAAAGTTATCCATAGGTTTATGATTTACCCAGGGGTTTATGATTTAGGATTAGAGTTTAGGGGTTAGTGCTAAAATATTTTCTTTAAAAATAATTATTTTTGTTTTTATTAATTATTATTATTTTTGTGTTTTTATTTTTAATACATAATATAACTTAACAAAATTTTGTTTCCTTTTTTAAAAGATATCAAATATGAAATAATACAATGCTATTGGATGGGGTGAACCTAGAGGTTCACCTTAGGGGGTGAATCCACAAATATGTTTAGCGTCTTCTTATGTTAGGGTTCTGTCTCTCCACCGATCAAAATTGAAATATCTAAGGTGACGATCGCCTCTCTATAACGTCTCACATCTGGATTGATAACTACTTTACTCCTAACTTCTACATAATTAACCCACTCTCCCCAGTCTGCAACATTCAATTGACCTCCTCGTACCTTTAAATTACCCGAGAAAAACTCCAACTATAAATATCCTCACTTCCGTTGATGGATAGCACAAATTCGACGAGATTAGGAAAAATAGTCTTTTTACTTACGGATTACTACAATGGTGAATTCTTTGGAACCCTACTAATAATAGCATACGCCGAGCAGTCTGTTATATAATATGAAGCAACATAAGAAAACCAAAGAAAAACTAACCCTACTAATAAAATTTAGAACCCAACTAACCGAACTAATCGAAATAAACCAAATTTATCCAAAATTTTAACATGATTTAACCCAAAAAAAACTTTGTAATAAATTTAAAACTGAACTAACAAAGTACTGAGCCAAATTTTATTTTGGACTAATTTAGTAAGATTTTGTTGAACCAAATCCTAGCCAACTAACTCAAACTAATTGAGCTAGCATGCTTATGTCAAGTTATCGAGGTTACAACAATCACAAGCAAGTTTCACGAAATCATACTCCCACCTAGCTGACACATTAAAAATATCGGCTTTATTTGCATCAAATGTTATTATTACAAGCAGATGTAGAAATCTATTTTTCACATAAGGATATTTATGTACATATTTACGTTGTTTATGTATACTTCTTCATTTCGACTTTGATTAAAAAAGATACTGATTCTCACAAAAATCATGTACATACAGTGATACACATATATTCAGTTACGTATCATCTTTAATATAATTCTAATGGTCTGAAATAAATACGCAAAAATATGAACCACCGAAAACATCTCTATGCATTTCATTACCTTATCTGAAAATACATAAATTATTCTCGAGTTGCAACAACTTATTCTAGCTATCCATGAATTACATAACTATTTAGACAAGTCCCAAACATTAACCAAACATTTAGTGTATCAAATCAAGAATGTCGAAACAAAAGAAATATACATTTACACATCACATACATATAAACAATATGGAACAACCACTAGTATTTGTTAAAGTTAAATGATATAAGATATATGCATCAACCACCAGATATACATAAAACCATTCCTGCAATTTGTTTCAGTTTAAGCTGTCAAACTAACTAGCCACCAGTCTTTTTAAGATATATGCATCATCAGAAAGACAAAAAACAATGCTGCATTTTGGTTTCAGTTTAGGCTGTCAAACTAATCAGCCACTACATCACTTTAACACTCCAAACAATCAAATCAAGACTTTTGAGTTTGATATGTCTGTCAGAAAATACATACAACAAACCTGAGAGAGCGAAAAAACAACAACACACATCATAACTTATGCAGAAACAAAAATACATAGGATTACAGAAACAGGTTGTACAACAAATAACCTGTTTTTGATCGCTGGTTCGACCCGTTTTATGTCACCAGACGAGACCTTTTTTCCTTCTAAACCTATCGACACTCATCCGAGACTTGTCAGGTTTATTAGTCTTCTTAGATTTCTCAAGCTGACTATCAACGCTGTTTCTAGAAACTTCCGGAAGGCAGCAGCCAAGTTGAAAAGTGTCAGTACGTCCGTTCTCTGAAGGCTTGCTCTGGTCCTTGGCTGCATCTGTTGCGTTTGTCTTGTTTGAACCGTTTCTTGGTCCCTTGGGTTTAGAAATAGAAATTACAAACTTCTTCAGATGTTTGATGAACTCTGGATAGAGTTCAAGGTTGCAGTGTCCTCCTCCAGAGACCCATAGAGGTTCATACTTCTCTTTGGAAAGTTCCCAAAGTTGTTTCCCATGAGACCAATCAACTACTTCATCTGCAGTTCCCTAAAATACCAAAGAACAAGAGTTCAACATCTAAATGATTCTTTCAACTAGTTGACGTTACGGGGAGAAAGTGATGCTACAAGAGAAGACATATCATATTCTTTTAATGGCTACACAATAAATTCAGCAACTTGAGTTTCACCAAACATTTTCTAGTCAAAATGGTCCTATAGACCTACAAGTTTTACTTCATCGCAAGAATATGTGGAGGAAATAGATGACAGTAATGAAAGAGAGAAAATAAATAAAATCAGAAATGAACACTACTCACATGGATAACTAAGACAGGACAGGTAACAGCACCGATCTTGTCAATATTCTGAAACGAGAAATTGTGCATGTATAAGCATTTAATACATGGAAACCAGAAACAATGATGGCTAAAAATGTCTGTCTACTAACTTACCTTGTAAATGTCAAACCAATATGTTCGTTTAATAGGGTACAGAACTCTCATCCCAGAGAGAATAGGGCTATGCAAAACCACTCCTCTTAAATTAGGCGTGCGCGAAGCTAGATCAATCGTTGGTCCAGTACCAACAGACTGACCATATAATATCAGTTGATCATCTTTTACACCATAGTGTTCTTTCAGACAGTTATACGATGCATCTATATCAGCATATGTGTTACACTCGCTTGCCTGATTCAAGTAACAAAATTTAATCTATAGATATCACATAGTTATTTCAAAATGAAAAATTTAAATCTTGCTCGCTTGGAATACTACCTTTCCAGTAGACTGGCCATAGCCAGAGTAATCATACCTTGCAAAGAACAAAACCAAAGACGGATTAAAAGAAGTATCACCTAAGAACACAGGGAGAAGGCAAGTAAAGCGAAAAGCTTATGCCACTTCAAAAAATGATGCAAAGAAACCAAAACATAGATTTATAATGTATGAAGATATGCGCAGTCTCCAAGATACTTTTTATGCTACACAGAAGTACCAACTATTTCTATAGATGAATAATGTGAAATTAAAAGCATTTGGCTTAAAAGAGGGACTTGTCGTTACACATAGATTTGTCCTTACACTGTTAAGCATTTAATCACCAAATCCGAAACCACTAGCTTTTAATCAATTTCACAAATGGCCAATATAGAAACCCCAAAGTTTCCGTTTTTATAGCAATAAAGTGTTGAAAGAGAGTTACCCCATGAGATTGACACGGAGGCGGCTGCTAAGCTCGACGAAAAGCTCAAACATCTGACCCAAATCGGCAGCGTTTCCATGGGAATAAAGAAGCGTACCATTAGCTTTAGGGTGTTTGACATACATAGCAACGATCTCGTTGCCACGACGAGTACGCAGCTTCAGGACGTCAACGTCATCGCGGCGAGGAACACCGGTAATGTACAATCGGTTAACGGAGGAGCTATCGTCGGCAATTAAACCGTAAGAAGGTGGGGTTGGCGGGAAGAAAGCGAATTTAGCGGCGATTGATGAAGTTACTCCTCCCATAGCGAAGAAGACGATCTTTTCATCAGAACCACCTCTTCTTACTCATAAACCCTAGATTCCTCCTTTTTTTTAGGTTTCCGAGATCTTAAGGAATATAAAAGTTGAGAAAGACAGAAGAAGATAAAGAGGAAGAAGGAAAGTAAAAGTTAGCGAGAAAAGAAGAAAAAGATAAGAGGGACAAAGTTGAAAAGGAAATACGAGACTTTTGCGGTGGCGCGTGAGCAAAAGAAGCCGCGCGTGTTGGAAGAGAGCAGCCGTTGCCAGGTGTTTCTCGTTCGAAATAGATAAAAAAAAAATTAATCGTGCTTCTCTCCAAGGACACTCCAACAATTTGTTGACACCGGTAGTAAAATTACATTAAATTTAATATTTTGGTGTCAAAATGTTTTTATCTTTTTAACACTTAATTAAATTCCATATAACCCCATGAAACCTTGAGTAAGGTTTAGAGTTACAAAAGTTCACGAAGAGGAAGACATTATACAAAGTATCTTTTTAACCAAAGTAGATAATTTGATGCAACATAGGATTGAAAGCAATTTTTATCTGTTGCACTTTTTGCTATCAGAAAACTTGGAGTAAGAGCTTTATGGTGCTGATGTTCGACCTTCCAAGAGTTGAATCCTTGTAGACTAGGGATTAGCTTGGAGGAGGCATATTTAAGGGCCGGCCATGCCTTTGGCTTCTTGATTGCTGCCACTATCTTAGAGTTTATGCTGGAGAAGATAATGTTTTGGAAATATAGGGATTTCATACTCTCTGTTGCCCATATCCATGCTTCAATGGCTGAGTCAGTTTTGGTTTTAATGTTTGTGAAAGATCTCCTTCCATGTAGTAAAACTTTTCCTTCCAAATCCCTGAGAATCCATGTAGCTCCTGCTTCTTCTTTGCTTTCCTTCCATGCGCTATTTATATCACATTTCAATCATGAAGGAGGTGGTGGTTTCCAACCAAAGATGATCCTTTTTTTCCTCTCAAGGTCGGTCGCTTTTTGCTGGAAATCCATTTCTTTGATTAGGAACCAATGACTAGCTTCATCGAGGATTGATCTTGCGTACGTCTTGCCTAAAGATAATTTTCCATTGAAAAGAAGGCTATTTCTATTTTTCCATATTGACCGTATGATCCAGGGGCCAGATCTCCTTATGTGTAGTGGGATGGTTTGATCATTCCCCATTTTTAGCACGTAGAAAACGTTGGAGAAAATGGAGGAATGATCAAAGCCATTTGGAGGGAAAGGAAAGTTGCATTCAGCCCATGTTTGTCTTGCCACAGTACAAGTAAAGAGGACATGGTTAATTGATTCACCATCCAAACCACAGATTTGGCAGCGATCATCAATCCTCATTCCTCTTGCATTTAAATTGTCTACCACTGAAAGTGCTCCACTAACTGCTTTCCAAAGAAAAATCTTGATTTTTGGCTCTGTTTTAGAAGTCCAGATCCTTTTTTTGATGTCATTAGTGGAGGGTAGGAGCTGTGCTTTTAGGAAGGCTTCCTTATTTTCAAGTCGTTCAGCAAACCAATAATCTGACTTGACTGTGTACTCTCCTGATCTGGTGTGGTTCAAATAGACGAAGTCCTCAGAGGATACAACCGGTTTGATCTTTAGAATCAGCTCTATATCCTGTTTGAAAAAGGTTTGGTGAAACTTCCTTAAATCCCAAGTAAGAGAGGAAGGATTGATGAGATCTGAGACTTTGAGGTCTAGGTCCATTGGGAATTGCTTAATGAGCGGGATGCGCATTTTGTCTCCATCAATAAGCCACGGTGTTGACCACACCGAAGTTGAGAGACCATTACCTATCATAGGCATTAGACCTTTGATTAATAGTGACCTTCCATGGATAATGCTTCTCCAAGCATAGGAGGGTCTAGTTCCGGATGATGCTTGTAGAAAAGTTCCGCCTGGGAAGTATCTGCTTTTCAAAAAACGAGAAAGAAAGGAGTGTTCATTTGATAGGATTCTCCATGCTTGTTTTGCAAGGAGAGCTTGGTTAAAAATTTCTATGTCCCTGAATCCCATACCGCCTAGGTCTTTGGGAACACATAGCTTATCCCAACTAACCCAATGTATTTTGCTTTTGTCTTCACTTGTAGACCACCAGAAAGAAGCCATTGCAGAGGAGAGGTTGCTGCAAGTGGTTTTGGGTAGCTTGAAACAGGTCATTGCATGAATAGGCATAGCCATTGCAATGGATTTGATAAGAACTTCTTTCCTGGCTTGGGATAGAAACTTTGTGTACCAATTCGACATTCTGCCTTTCATTTTATCCTTAATACACGATAGCATCTCTACTTTAGACCCACTAAAGCATTCCGGTAAGCATAGATATGTCCCAACTCCACCTTCAGAGGTAATACCTAGTGTTTCTTGTATCTGAAGTCTTTTGTCGATATCTACTTTTTTGCCAAACGTGAGGGACGATTTGGAAAGGTTGATTACTTGGCCCGTTGCTTCACTATATCTCTGCATGATCTGTTGAAAGACTTGACACTGAGAAATATCAGCTTTGAATAGAAACAGACTGTCGTCTGCAAAAAATAAATGATGAAGCTGTGGGCCAAGATTATCAAACTGAATTCCCGTCAAGGAGGTGTCAGAAATAGCCTGGTTGAGCATGTGAGTTAGACCTTCAGTACAGAGCACAAAAAGGAAGGGTGATAGAGGGTCTCCCTGTCTTAATCCTCTTTCCGGGGAGATTAGTCCATAGGATTGGCCATTGAGGAGGATATAGTAGCTAACCGTAGACACACAAGCCATAATCCAGTTAACAAAGATAGTATCAAAGCCTAATGATAAGAGCAGAGCATGCAGGTAATTCCATTCAACTCTATCAAAGGCCTTTGACATGTCAGTCTTGACAGCCATGAAAGATTTGGAGATAGCTTCATGTGATCTAAGACTGTGTACAGATTCGTGAGCCAGGATTATGTTGTCTGAAATTAGACGGTCAAAGACAAAGGCTGATTGTGTTGGAGATACTATGTCAGGGAGAAAAGCCTGGAGTCTTGAAGCTATAATCTTAGATATTGTTTTGTACATGACCGTACAAAGACTTATGGGTCTTAGGTCGGTCATAGTAACAGCATTAGGCTTCTTTGGAATAAGACAGTTTTGTGTGTAGTTCCATTCCTTGGGCATGACTCCAGTTTGGAAAAATTGCAGAACTTCTTTGGTGAGCTGATCACCGACGATTTCCCAATACTTTTGGAAGAAAAATGCAGACATACCATCGGCTCCAGGAGCACTTTCTGGTTTGATAGAGAAGACTGCCTCCTTGACCTCTTCATTAGTAACTAGTCTAGTAAGAACAGAGTTAATGTCTCTTGTAACTCTTGTTGGGATGTCATGAAGAAGGTTTGGGTAGTACACTGAGTTTGAGAACCGAAAGAGTTCACAAAAATATTGAATGGCCACTTGAGCTTTAGATGCTTCGGACTGCTTGGTATTTCCTTGAGAGTCTTTTAGTTTAGAGATTCTATTTCTCGAGCGAGCTATCTTGACAGCAGTGTGAAAGATTATGGTGTTTCCATCCCCATGGATGATCCAGTCATCTTTGCACTTTTGCTTCCAAAATTTTTCTTCCTCTTTATATGCTAGTAACAAGGATTTAGTAAGTTCATTGATCTTACAAGAAGTGGGTGAGAGCAGAGATTGCTCATATTCCAAGGCTGCTTGAATTTGGATGATTCTTTGCTGGGAGTTTGATTGATTGTCTTTTTTCCATCTACTCAGTGCTTTCTGACAAGATCTGATTCTTGAAGCAACATTAAGTTAAGTACTTGTGTTGGATGGGTTCCAAGCCTCAATAATTGTTTCAAGAACTTGTGGTTTAAGAAACATCCTTTTGTCAAAACGAAATGATCCTCTATAAGAATCTTGAGAGGAGATGAGTTTGATCAAAACTGGTCTATGGTCCGAGCCTCTCTTCTCTAGAAAGACTTGGTTTGTAGCAGGGAAAAGATCAAACCATTCTTTGTTGCCGAAGGCTCGATCTAGTCTACTATGTATCCATTTGTTACATCTTTTTCCACTCCAAGTAAACCCATCACCTACACTAGGAAGCTCAGTCATTCCACAAATATCCAACATGTTTGTGAAATTTTCAAAAGAAGAGTCACTCCTTCTAGGGCCCCCTAACTTCTCAGAGTTGTTTAGAATCTCATTGAAATCACCAAACATACACCAACTTCTTTCCGGTTTAAGCTAAAGCGAGAAAGTCTTTCCCAGACTATGTGTCTTAGCTTGTAATTTGGATTTCCGTACACACAAGAAAAGTAGAAACATTTGTCTTGATAGCAAGCTTTTACATCCAGTACATTCTTGTCTTGATACAAAAAGTTTAAGTGCTACACTGTCCTTCCAAAAAAGAGCCAACCCCCCCCCCCCCAAGAGTTAACAGGTTCTACAGTGCAGACATGATCATATCCTAACCAAACTTGCAAATCTACTAGAACCGATCTAGGATGCATAGTTTCCATAAGAAATAAAACCTCTGGAAAATACGTACGTCATAATTCCACGAGGCGTTGGACTGTCAAGACATGAGGATATCCCAAACCTCGGCAGTTCCAACTGATAAAACTCATTCTTGATTACGCGTTGGATGGTCCCTCCTTCGGGCCCGCCATTGTAGCAGAACTTGAGATAGAACAGTTGGGCGAATCATCAGCCTTGTTGAGAGAGATACCAGCGTTGGTCTTTCCTTGATTCACCTTCTTCGAGGGAGAGATCGAGTCTGCAATATCGTCCTCCGCCTTCCTCTTCACATTGGGTTTTGGTTCTTGCGACTTAGTGACTTTCTTTTGATCCTTCTGAACTTTCTTGTATCTACCTGGTTGCTTCTTTGGGCTATCCGAGGGTTGTTGAGTAAGTCTTGAGAAAACTCCTGAGCTGTTGCTGGCAAGACCATCTGAGAACGACAGGTTAGGAGGTAAAGCAAGTCTGTCAAACACATTGTTCTGTGAGGTTGTGAATGCATCACCCGCAGCTATAGCCGATGCCATCAACTTAGGAGGAGAGGAGTTAAGGAAAGAGGCATGAGTACCGGTTAAGCTTTGATCGAAGTTAAAGACTATACCCTTCCCCTTGTCTAGCTCTTTTGTGGTTTGCGGAGCAGAGATGAAGTCACTGGAGGAGACATTTTGTTCCTTTGGATTGTTTTCGGCTTCCTTGACTGAGAAGATAACACATTGTTCCCGCACATGTCTGTCCTCTTGACTGGCTGCTAAGAGATAGTTCCTCATCTCCTGTAGGACTTCCGGTGGAATCTTGGGGCGTCCAGAGATAGGATTGAGATCCACCTGGTCTTCTTGTAAGACACCATAGAGAGGATCGCCTTGAGGGATAATTCTTGAGTTATTTGGGTTAAAGAAGGCTCGATTCTTTTTGACATTGGCTGCATGCACACTTTGATGGTTGGATAAAAGAGGACATCTTTCTTTTGCATGTGTCAGACGTTGACAGAAGGTGCATCTTTTCTGAACCTTTTCATAAAAGAAGAAGATCATTGTTTGCCCTCCTCTGGGAAGGTTAAGTATCCTTGACTTTTTAAGCGGCTTGTTGACCTTGATCTTTACCTTCACACGGACATAATCTTGTCTGTGAGACTTCTCAGGGTCAAAATCCACGAGTTCGACATGACCGATTAGACCACCCAATTCAGCAATGGCCGGCTCCGTGAAGTGATTCACCGAGATGTTGCTAATCCGGACCCAGATTGAGACGAACTGGAGAAAGCTAGGATAAGGGTTTTCCACCCATCTTTCTATTGCCAAACCCCAGTTGTTGTAGGTTTTTATCATCTTCAACAATAACACCAAATTTTACACCAAATATAATATTATATATTATTTAATTTTTCAGTTTTAATTGTTTGTAACTGAAAAATAATGATTTTATCACATTATCTATTATGTTTGTTATAAGATATTATATATTTATGTATTTACTCTAAATTTATTTATAGTTTATATTCAAATTAAAAATTATTAACAATGAAAAAACAGATAAGAAAATAATATTTTTATTTTTATATATTTTATTAGTTAGTAATACAAATTTAACTATTTATAAAACAAAATTGTTATTTTAATATTTGATAAATTTAATAGTATTACATAAAATTTTAATTACTTACTATTAAATCTAGCTTATAGTATTGATTTCTGTTATTTTATAAAATATTAATTAAAATTTAATACTTTTAAAAGAAAAATTTAAAAAATTTAGAATATATTATATTAAAAAATTTTACGTAAATGATAATACTTATTTAGTGATTTATTAATTAGGAAAATAAAAAAATAATTATGTAAAATTATTTAAAATATAAATAATACATTATATTGAGGTTTATAAGTTTGAACTAATTAACAATATTTATTGAATTATATTATCAAGTGAAATATAATAAAATATCTATTTGAAGATTTGGTGTGATGATGAATAGTGTTATTTGGTGTAACACTATTCACTTTATACCAAATTTGATAGGATAATATTAAGTTTGGTGTCTTATTAAAGATGAATTTACACTAAATTTAATGTTTTGGTGTCATTGTTGTTGATGGCCTAAATCTAAAATGTTTTGTATTTTTTTTCTCGGCGTTCTTTTTTCTTTTATGATCATTTTACCGTGGTTATTTTGTTTTGTTTCTTCTATGACGGTAAATTGCATATATAATGATAAATTATAGTTACAAAGAAACTATTCTTCTCGTGTTATATATTTCGGTCCGGATCACATCTTATCTTAACCACTAAAACAGTCTTTCAGTGAGTAAAACATGAGAAATCATCCTTTTTTGTTATTGAAATATTAAATTTATTTATTAATAGAAGAAATTTTTTTTTGCAATACTGAAATTTTGGTAAGTTTACAAATTCAAAATAAAGAACTTCAGAGAGTAATGAGCCATCTGAGCAATCGTAGGTGCTTCTCTCCAGTCACGTTATCATCATGGTGGTGTAGAGAGTTTCTTTTCTAGAAGGCTAGAACGTAAAGAAGACATACTATTGCGAATGGTTCTGTCCATTGTACGTATGAGTTCAGAAGCAATACGATATGCATTATTGTTGATGTGATCATGGACCAGCTTACCAATGAAGAAGAGGAGGCCATAGACGAGCCACCTGATGACACCATGTACCAGCAACTTGATGATGACGCCTTGACCGTTCCAGAAGGCTCCATGACCCGTTCTAGAGCCAGAAAACTTAAGGAGACCATTGGAGGCTTACTTACTTCAACTTTGCAACAAGAAGAAAGTGTTGGACAAGGTTTGATGATTCGAGATACCTTTATCACCATTCAAGCTATCTCTACATGAAGATGAGTTAGTGCTTAAGCAAAGCATTTTGTGTGTGCTCTTTTCCTTACTCTTGGTTTTGTCCTAATGAGTTTTACGGAGGAAAGTTTTTAACAAAGCCAACTTACTATACAAATCTCGTAGGTGCTATCTCGGTCCAAGACTTATGAAGGCTTATCTATTTTTATCTTATGTTTTATTTTAAGACTCTGGTTTTATGTTATACATTGCCGAGACCTAAGGAGCATTTCCTTAGCTCTCTATATATATGTGTGTGCGAAAACCCTACATATCTATCAAACAATCTTTTATCTTTTCTCTTGTTCTCTTTGGCGGCTTCTCTCTAGTTGTCTAAGTGTTCGTGTTGGTGTGTAATATCCAGTAACTAAAGGTTTCTATCTTGGTTGTGTCATATCCGATCTAGCCATCTAGTAGTATCAAGAGACCATCCATCTCTCTTGTGTCACCATTCGATCCATCACCTTGAGGAATTTGAGTCTCTGATTCTACAAGGATCGATCCTCCCATTGACCAAAGAAGAATCCTAGGAGTGAATTATGTGGTATCTATTGTGTGTTGTTGTTTTTCATTTGATCCGATTATCCTTGTGTTCTATTTTGCTCATTTTGTTTTTGTGTGTGTTTCAAAATTAATAGATCCAAGTGTTTTACCTCTAGATAAGTTCATATCATTGCTTGTTGTGATTGATCTATTGTCTTATCCCTCAATCATTTGTTTGATCTATTGTTAAACCTTTCTAGGATTGATAGATCTTTGTTTGTGTTGTCAAAACTTGATAAAGTAGTAACCTTTGATCCGATCTTGTTCTTGTTTGAAGTTGTCGATTTGAATTATGAAACTTGTGGATCAAGTTGTTGATTGACGCCTTGTTTCTTTCCTTATTTGATCTCTTTTCCTTGGTGATTATCACTTGTGTTTCTTTGAACTACTTACTTGTGGTTTTTGTCCTTTGACTACAGGTACTAATGGGGAATGAAACTGTTTAAAAGACGAGCTAGTTAGGAAGAACAAGCTCCTGATGGAAGCCATGACTGCTCAGAAGATGATGAAGGCCAATTTAAAAAAGATCCTAGATGAACTCAGACAAGAAGTGAGAGAAGCTATTGGCCAAGGCCACAGCCGTGAACATAGAAAAGAAAGGCATACCCAACCCCAACAAAAGCATGCGGGTACTGATGGGACTGATAACTACTATGAGCACCATGGCTCTTCTTTTAGAAGCAGCCAAAGAAGACAAAGGCGTGGGTATGAAGGTCAAGCCAAGGCAGTGTCTTTTAGCAAGGATAGAGGAGAAACCAAATTATTCGAAGAAAGACAAGCCTTATCAAAAAGAAAGTCAAGCCAAGCCAAGGCAGTGTCTTTAGCAAGGATAAAGGAAAAGCCGAGGTTACTAGTTCAAGGGGTAGAGATGTTAAGTGTTTTAAGTGCCAAGGAAGAGGTCACTATGCTAATGAGTGCACCAACAAGAGAGTCATGATACTTCTTGAGAATAGTGAGTATGTGTCTGAGGATGATAGAACTGAGTCTGACCATGAACCGTCTTAAGAGGAACATGAAGAAGAACCAGTGAAAGGAAGATTGTTGGTTGCAAGAAGGCTCTTGAACCTTCAAACAAAGACCGAGGAGCTTGAGCAGCGTGAGAACCTTTTCTATACTAGATTTCTGGTCCAAGAAAAGGTATGCAGCCTTATAGTTGATGGAGGTAGCTGCGTGAACGTTGCTAGTGAAACTATGGTGAAAAAGTTGGGATTAAACGTCCAGAGACATCCAAAGCCTTACCTGTTGCAATGGCTTAATGAAGATGGTGAAATGAAGGTCTTTACTCAAGTGATGGTTCCTATAGCCAGTGGGAACTTGGAAGTATGAAGATGAGGTTCTATGTGATGTGTTACATATGATCGACGTGTGATACCTGATGGTTTCTCAAACAAGAAATGCTTTGAGTTCAAGGGACGTAAGAACGTCTTAGTTCCCTTGTCGCCTAAAGAAGTTCAGCAAGACCAGGTTCAGCTTCAGAAGAAGAAGGGCATTGATCTCAAACTAGATGGAACTAAGAAATACAACTTCTATACAAAAACTGGTGATATCAAGAGAACTCTTTACTCTAAACAACCGGCTCTATTACTTGTCTTTAAAGAAACACTTCTTAACTTAACAGATCTTACACCGGTGTATCTGAGTGAAGTGGTTTCTATTTTGCAGGAATTTTAAGAGGTGTTTCCAGAAGACAGTCCCATTGGTCTACCTCCTTTGCGTGGGATTGAGCATCAAATCGACTTTGATCCTGGTTCATCACTTCCAAACCGACCAGCCTACTGAACCAGCCCACTTGAGACCAAGGAATTGCAAAGAAAAGTAGAAGAAGTCATGGAGACGAGACATACCCATGAGAACTTGAGCCCATGTGCAGTTCCAGTTCTTCTCGTGCCTAAGAAGGATGGTACATGATGCATGTGTGTTGATTGTAGAGCATTCAACAACATCACAGTGAAGTATCGCCACCCTATTCCTAGATTAGATGATATGCTTGATGAATTGCATGGTTCTTGCATCTTTTCTAAGATAAATTCAAAAAGCGGTTATCATCAGATTATGATGAAAGAAGGAGACGAACGGAAAACTGCATTTAATACTAAGCATGGCTTGTATGAATGGTTAGTTATGCCATTCGGATTGATAAATGCAACTAGTACATTCATGAGGTCGATGAATCATGTTCTTAGATCCTTCATTGGCATCTTTGTTGTTGTGTACTTTGATGACATTTTTGTTTACATCAAGAAGGGCTATTCTTAATGTTTTGAGGAATGAGAAACTCTATGCCAACTTAAAGAAATGTACATTTTGTACAGATGACCTGGTATTTCTAGGTTTTGTTGTGAGTGCAGATGGAGTTAAGGTGGACAAGGAGAAAATCAAAGCCATCAAGGACTGGCCGAGTCCAACCACCGTTGGAGAAGTGAGGAGTTTCCATGGACTTGCTATTTTTTACAGGCCTTTTGTGAAAGATTTTAGAACCATAGCAGCTCAATTGACTGAAGTGATCAAGAAAAATGTCGGATTCAAGTGGGAAGAAGCACAAGAAACCGCATTCCAAACCCTTAAAAAGAAGCTTACAAAATCTCCTCTTTCAATGCTTCCTGATTTTGATAAACATTTGAGACTGAATGTGATGCCTCATGGATTGGTATTGGTGCTGTGTTGATGAAGGATAGGAGACCCATTTCCTACTTCAGTGAAAAGCTTGGAGGAGCCACTCTCAACTATGCCACCTACAACAAGGAACTATATGCCTTGGTGAGAGCCACTCTCAACTATGCTACCTACAACAAGGAACTATATGCCTTGGTGAGAGCCTTGCAAACATGGAAACATTACTTGTGGCCTAAGGATTTTGTCATACACACGGACCACGAGTCTCTCAAGTATCTAAAAGGGCAGAATAAGCTTAGGAAGAGACACGCAAGATGGGTTGAGTTCATTGATAAATTCCCTTATGTGATCAAATACAAACAAGGTAAAGAGAACATAATTGCTGATGCACTATCTCGAAGGTATGTTCTTTTGACTACTCTTGATGCTAAGTTGTTAGGTTTGAGCAGATTAAAGGTATGTATGAAACTGATTCTGATTTTAGAGAAGCCTATATGTCTTGTGAGAAATTTGCTGCATGTCACTACTTCAGACAAGATGGATTCTTGTTCTATGACAATCATTTATGTGTGCCTAACTGTTCTTTAAGACACTTGTTTGTTAGGGAATCCCATGGAGGCAGTCTGATGGGTCGTTTTGGGATTGCCAAGACTCTTAAGGTTTTGCAGGATCATTTATATTGGCATGAAGAGAGATGTTGAAAGAGTCTGTGGAAGATGTGCCACTTGCAAAAAAGCTAAGTCCAAAGTTCAGTCTCGCGGTTTGTGGTTTGTATACCCCATTACACATTCCTTATCATCCTTAGAATGATATTTCTATGGACTTCATTGTAGGCTTGCCTAGAACTAGAACCGGAAAGGACTCTATCTTTGTTTCTGTTGATAGGTTCTCAAAAATAGCACATTTCATAGCATGTCATAAGACTGATGATGCATTTCACTTTGCTAACTTGTTCGTTAAAGAGGTTGTTCGTTTACATGGCATGCCTAGAACTATAGTTTCAGATAGAGACGCTAAGTTTCTTAGTTATTTCTAGAAGACTATGTGGTCTAAGATTAACACTAAGTTGTTGTTCTCTACTACTTGTCATCCACAAACAGATGGGGAAACTGAGGAGTTAATAGAACACTAGGAACACTCTTGCGTACATTCATCAAAAAGAACTTGGAAACTCGGGAAGATTACTTGCCTCATTGCTAATTTGCATATAATCATGCTATGCATTCTGCTTCTAAGTATTCTCCTTTTGAAATTGTTTATGGGTTCAATCCCACCTTTCTTTTGAATCTAATGCCTCTACTTGAGTGTGAAAGAGTTAGTTTTAATTGCAAAAAGAAAGCCGAGATGGTTGAACAGATTCATGAGAAGGCTAGGCTCGATATTGAGGAGAAAACTAAGTACTATGTGAGCAAGCAAACAAGGGAAGGCGTGTGATGGTCTTTGCTGTTGGTGACAAAGTTTGGGTTCATTTAAGGAAAGAGGGGTTCCCAAATGAGAGAAAGTCCAAACTTGATATCCAAGGATTGATGGCCCATTTGAAATCATTCAGAAAATCAATGACAATCCCTAAACTTGATCTCCATGGTAAGTATGATGTGTCTTATAATAGTTTCAATGTTACTTTTTTGGTCCCTTTTATTGCAGATGAGCCAGATTTGAGGAAAAAGTCTTTTCAAGAGGGAAGGGATGATGTGATCATGGACCAGATTACCAATGAAGAAGAGGAGACCATAGACGAGCCACCTGATGAAACCATGGACCAGCATCTTGATGATGATGCCTTGACCGTTCCATAAGGCCCCATGACCCGTGCTAGAGACAGGAAACTCAAGGAGGCCATTGGAGGCTTATTTACTACAACTTGACAACAAGAAAAAAGTGTTGGACAAGGTTTGATGATTCGAGATAGCTTGATCACCATTCAAGCTATCTCTACATAAAGATGAGTTAGTACTTAGGCAGTGTGCTATTTTTCTTGCTCTTGTTTTGTCCCAATAAATTTTACGAAGGAAGGTTTTTTAACAAGGCCACAACTAGTTTATGAATCTCCTAGGCACTATCTCGGTCCAAGACTTATGAAGACTTATCTATTTTTATCTTATGTTTTATTTATAACTATGGTTTTATGTTATACATTGTAGAGACCTAAGGAGCATGTTCCTTTGCTCTCCCTATATATATGTGTGCAAAAACCCTACATATCTATCAAGCAATATTTTATCATTTCTCTTGTTCTCTTTGGCAGCTTCTCTATAGTGTCTAAGTGTTCTTGTTGGTGTGTAATATCCCGCAACTAAGGGTGTCTATCTTGGTGTGTCATATCCAATCTAGCCATGTAGGAGTATCAAGAGATCATCCATCTCTCTTGTGTCACAATTCGATCCATCACCTTAAGGAACTGTAGTCTCTGATTGTTGGGGTCAAAATCGGTACGACGGAATCAACGGCCGAAACTCCCCGCAGAAATATAAAAGGAATCGTTTTATAAAACTCGAGAATCGTTTTATAAAACTCGAGGATCGTTTTATAAAACTCGAGGATCGTTTTATAAAACTCGAGAATCTTTTATAAAACCCGAGGATCGTTTTATAAAACTCGAGGATCGTTTTATAAAACTCGAGAATCGTTTTATAAAACTCGAAGAATCATTGTATAAAACTCGAGAATCGTTTTATAAAACTCGAGAATCGTTTTATAAAACGAGAATCATTTTATAAAACTCGATAATCGTTTTATAAAACTCGAAGATCGTTTTATAAAACTCGAAGAATCGTTTTATAAAACTCGAAGATCGTTTTATAAAACTCGAGAATCGTTTTATAAAACTCGAAGAATCGTTTTATAAAACTCGAAGACCGTTTTATAAAACTCGAGAATCGTTTTATAAAACTCGAAGAATCGTTTTATAAAACTCGAAGAATCGTTTTATAAAACTCGAAGAATCGTTTTATAAAACTCGAAGAATCGTTTTATAAAACTCGAAGAATCGTTTTATAAAACTCGAAGATCGTTTTATAAAACTCGAGAATCGTTTTATAAAACTCGAAGAATCATTTTATAAAACTCGAAGACCGTTTTATAAAACTCGAGACTCGTTTTACGAAACCACGAAAAACCGAAACAGCCGTAAAGCGCGAACTAGTCGCAACTAGTTCGCCCACCGGCAAACTAAGCCAAGCTGGCTTAGTTCGCCGATGGGCGAACTAGGAGACCCTTGACTAGTTCTGGCTTAGTTCGTCGGTGGGCGAACTAGTCCATCTCGACTAGTTCGCCAACCGGCGAACTAAGCCAAGCTGGCTTAGTTCGCGGGTGGGCGAACTAGTCCCACTTGACTAGTTCGCCCACCGGCGAACTAAGCCAGCTTGGCTTAGTTCGTCGCTTAGTTCGCCGTTGGGTCCCGACTAGTTCGCCCACCGGCGAACTAAGCCGGCTGGCTTAGTTCGTCGCTTAGTTCGCCGTTGGACAAACTAGAGACTTCCTGGACGTCCCGAGCCTCGATCTCCCGCATCCCCGATTCGAAACTTACGTCTTTCGACACGGTCACATTCTGAAGCACGGCCTAAATGTCTCCCGTTCCATCTCGATCCGACCTATCGTCCGAGTTTTACGATAAAACCATAAAACTTCATTTTCACGACAAAGAACTCGAGGAAATCGTATAAAACGGCAACGGTTAAACGGAACACCGAACATTGCCTAAACTATACGATTTATTCGAGATTTCTCGTTAAAATCGTAAAAGAAGCGTTTTTAATAAAAAAGTCGAGTAAATCGTAAAAAACGCGTTTTTAATAAAAACGTCGAGTAAATCGTAAAACCTTACAATTAGCTTGAGGAATTTACTAAAAACGGCATCAGATCAGGAAACGATCACGTACAAAGTCGGAAAACGGATTTATCACAGAACGGCCCAGAAGGTCCTAAAACGCGATAAAAGCCCATCTCGTGATCTTTACGGAATCTAACCCGAAGATACGATAACGTTTTGACGGTTTACTCGCAGGAGGAAAATAAATGTCAAGCTTGAAGATAAAAGGCAGGTTTGAAGAAAAATAGAAGATTTCCGCGGAAGAAAAGGAAGGATCGAGAAAAATGGAAGATTCCCGATATACTCAAATTCGGGCGAAATGGAAAGACCGAATGGCCAAGGCGAGGAGTATATAAATAAGAGGTTTAGGGCAGAAGCAAGGGACACGAGTTTTCAGAGCTTTCACCACCAAACTTAGCATTTAGGCAATTTTCCGTTTTCGTTATCGAGTTGCGTCTCAACTAGGGTTTTAGTCTTAGATTGCTAGAACGAGGAATTTTGCCGACGGCTCACGCAGCTAAGGAAACTCTCGTTGTAACCGTTCTTACGCGAATTCAGAATAAGAATCCTTCTTGCTTTCAATCTCGCTTTTATTTTTATATCTTTCAATTTATTCATATTAATCGCGTTCTTGGTTACTTGTCGTTGGCTTTCGCAGAGATCCGGTTCCTCTGGAAAATTAGGGTTTTCCTAACTTTCCTTATTTTACGGAAATCGACAGGTGAGAATTTCGGCTCCCACAGTTTGGCGCTAGAAGGAGGGGGGATCGGATTACTCTTACTCACACTACAAGAAAAACGTCTTTTCTTAACTGAAGAAAAAAGCTATTATATGTTATTGTTAGCATTATTGAAACCGCTATGTCTGCCCCAGCTATCTTAGGTATATCCTCTATTATAGCAATTTTCTAAATGCTACCATCTATGAACGATATGATAGCATTTTTTTTTTCGTATTTATATTTTAGAATTATTATAAATTAATATATTTTAAACCAAATAGATTAATAGAATATATTAATTAATTTCTAATACAAGTGATTTGAGAAAAAATGGTTTATATTAATATTTTGGTTTACAAATGATATCGGTTATCAACACTGGTTTACAAACAAACCCGGTTTAGAAATCTAAACCTAAAAAAGCATAACCTAACAAAGAAAATTTAACCCTAATTTGTTTCTATAGCCGCCATGACACACGAGAGCAAAACCGTCTCCGGCAAGAGACGTCACAGAGGAGAGGCGCCATCTGACGAGGAGAGGAGCTGTCTGACAAGGAGAAGAGCCGTCGCAGAGTAGACGGGGAGCGGTGGAGGGTAGCCGTCACGGAGCAGACGAGGAGAGGAGCCGTCGCGGAGCAGACGAGGAGAGGAGCCGTCACAGAGCAAACGAGGAGAGAAGAGAGAGACGTCACGGAAGAGAGGAGGCGTCACGGAAGAGAGGAGCCGTCACGAGCAAAAGACGAGAGGGGGCGTGAAGGAGCAGATGAGGAGAAGACATCACGAAGTAGAGGCGTTGTCACTGGGGCTATCGGCGGCGGCTTCACTAGCTTTTCTCCATACGGTCGTTGGTTTGTTAGCAAGAAAAAGTGATGAGTTAGATACAGAGGAAGAGATTGCGAGACAAAGATGAAAGCTGAGATTTGTGAAAGAGGAAGAAGAAGAAAAAAAACAAAAAGAAAGAGATAGAGAAGAGGAAAGTGAGATGAAGACACGTATGAGGGAGAGGGATGAAGAAACACACTTTAACTAATTCTGGACCATTAGATTACAATCAATGGACTAAAAATATTAATTCTAATTTTGATGGATAGACCAATAGGAAAGAAGGACGAAGATCACAAGAAAGTGGTTTTGGATTGTTGGATCAAAATTAATCAAAAGAAAATAATTTATGTATGAAATATTTTTTTTTTTCGACCAAAAAATATAATTTTTCTTTTGTTTTATGGTTTGAAGTATGAGGTTTAGGGTAAAGAATAAATCTTATGATATAGAGTTTTTTAAGATTACTATTTATTATTGTTTGAACATAACAAATTGTTAGTTTTGTCAAGATTTGGTGTTTAAGTTTTGAAGTATTAAATTAATATTAAGATTATGACTAAGATATAGAATTTAGAAAATATGAGTTAAATATATGGGGTTTGGATTTAGAATAAGATTTGAGTTTATTTTTTGAAATAATAAATTAATAGTTTATATTAAGGTTCGGTGTTTAAGTTTGAAAATATTAGAAAAATATTTAGATTATGATTTGGATTTAGAGTTAGGGTTTGAAGTGAAATGTTAAGGTTAGCTTTAAGATTTGAAATTAAAATTTGAAATAACTAAATTTTGAAATTTAATTTAAGATTTGGAACTAAAGTATGAATAGTAGAGATCTTGAAAAAAATATGTTAGTTTATATTTATAACTTGGTGTATAAATATTATGTATAGAGTTTAGGGTATAGTATATGACTAATATTTAAGTTTTTTTTTGTGTTTTAGAAGTGAAAGATTAAGATTAAAATGAATAACTTTGAGTTTAAAATTTACAATTTTAGGTTGTGGTATTGAAGATTAGAGTTTAAAGGTATATGTTTAGGGTTTAGGGTTTAAAATTGAAAAAATCAAACATTGAATTTTCATAGCAATTCCCAAATCAATGCTATCATAATGTGCTATTGAAAACATTGAAAAAAATATCTTCGTGCGTATTTAAGTTTCACTTAAATATTAGCGGTATTAGTGATTTTTCTTTCCCGCTCACTAGTTTTACACAACAGCATTAATAAACTGCTATTAATATAAACTTCAAAAAAAAAAAAATTCATAGCAGTTCGGAAAACAACGCTATCATATTGTGCTATCAATACCACTTTTTCTTGTAGTGTCATAGCCGCAAAACGCTTGACCAAAATTATGTCTGGATGTATGAAAGACAAAGTCGCAACTCGCAAAAAGACGCTGGTAAAACAACTCCAGCAGTGACTGCTCCTACAGCCAACGCTCACGCAAACGCTGTAGTACTCAACAAAATCGAAAACCTAATCGCGATTCTTCGCCACGGGAAGAGCAACAAAACAAGCTCACGATTTCTATCTCAGATCACTAAGGGCAACGATAAAATCTATCAAAACCCGTAGTGTTTTTCTTATTTCCGAGTTGGACAAATCTCGTGGGTTGAGCAAAAGTCGTTTTCCGAGAACCTTTCGGAAAAATAAAACTTGCTCTCCCAGAAACCGCGGAACAAACCGTAACTTACTCGCAAAATAAATCCTAGGATACTCACGGAAAACCCTAGGCTGTTCGCGGAAAAATCCTTAGGTAACTCGTGGAACAAACCATAACTTACTCGCAAAATAAATCCTAGGATACTCGCGGAAAACCCTAGGCTGTTCGCGGAAAAATCCTTAGGTAACTCGCGGAAAAACCGTAGGTTATTCGCGGCAAAACCCTAGGTTGTTCGCGGAAAAACCCTAGGTTACTCGCGGAGAAAGCCCTAGGTTACTCGCGGAGAAAGCCCTAGGTTACTCGCGGAAAAACCCTAGATTATTCGCGACAAAACCCTTGGTTACTCGCGGAAGAACCGTAGGCTACTCGCAGAATCGGGAATTACTATCCAGCCGAAAAGACGGTGAGTTGGCCAAGCAACCTAGCTTGCCATCTTGGCGAGCTGACCGGCTTTCCACCTCGTCCCAGAGTAACTGAATCTTCCCCGAGGGTCCGCACAATCCTACTCATAGCTATGGTGAGCCGGACCGTACTCTAAACAATAATCGCACTGCTTTCGTTTCGTCTCAATCAAAGTTTTCGTTGAGGTTTTACAACGAAAACAAGATAGCTTGGTGAATCGGGACAGTGCTCGCCGACTCACCATTAGGAAAGTTGGACAAGCTCGACGGATCGAAACATCTCCACCTCAAATCTTTATCGAGACGCTTTTCGTTTCGTCTCAATCGGACTTTCCGTTGAGATTCTACGACGAAAACAAGTCAACTCGACGAATCGAGATCACCCGCGCCAAGCGTCTTAGCTCGCCAAATGTAGAGCTAGCTAGCTCGCCATACAGCGAGCTGAACCAAGCGCCTAGCTCCCCCAAGAGACGCTGAATTCGCCCCAAGGGTACTTACCATCCAGATCGCCACACAGCGAGCTGAAAGGGTTCGCCCGACTTGCCTTACGTCGAGCTGAACCAATCCTCGAGTTCTCTCGAAGTCTTGATCGCGCTGATTCTCGTTTCGTCTGAACCGGAATTTCCATCGGGATTTTACGATAAAACCACAAAGACTTGTTTCTTCGTATAAGTTCGAAACAATCGTCTAAAACGGCAACGGTTGACTTAACACCAATGTTGCCTAAACTATACGAGAAATCTGAACTCTCTAGACCCAATCCGGTTTTACGAAACTCTGCCACGCTAAGTCGAAAACATCCAATCATAAACACGTGATTGATTTTTTCGATATATGAAGCGCACCTAGTCGGTCAAATAAAACCAGCAGTACGAAGAAACAAGAACATGAGCTCCGATGGTTAAGTCATCTCCCCGCTCCGATACTCTTGTCGGTAATTCGTCAAAGATCGGTAAGTCAAAAGACGAAGAACGAAGAATAGACGATCCCAAATCATCGATGAAACTAAGGTATGTCCGATTTGAAAATTTTATTAGACTTCTAATTTCTCGTAGGTAAGAAACAAAAAACGTCTTGTAAACTGCCGTGAAACCTAGAGAACTTAGAATTTAGAGAATAGTCTAGCATGCTAAGTCGTAAGCAATTTTTGTCTATCTCGATATGTTGTCTTCTAACAATTCAGGCATAACTCGCAAACCGATCCAATCTCTCGTACAACCGAGAAACGATCGCCACGCATTCAAACGTACTCATTTCCTAAAAGAAAGAGGGAGCTAGAGACGCTGACGTTGTCTTCAAACCGACTCGCTCCTAGAAGTTTTCGTAAATCAGACATACTCCAAATCATCTCCGATCCACCATGGTCTTTAATCGACCCGGATTGTNTAACTCGCAAACCGATCCAATCTCTCGTACAACCGAGAAACGATCGCCACGCATTCAAACGTACTCATTTCCTAAAAGAAAGAGGGAGCTAGAGACGCTGACGTTGTCTTCAAACCGACTCGCTCCTAGAAGTTTTCGTAAATCAGACATACTCCAAATCATCTCCGATCCACCATGGTCTTTAATCGACCCGGATTGTTGATCATCCCAATCCTTCAAACGAAACTCGTCTTTCTTCTTTCGCCGAACATTTTTCCTCGCATCAAGAAAACGCTTTCTAAAATAAGCGGAAAAATATTCGGACGATGCAACGACTCGTCGAAATCATCCCAAAAGCAAACGACAATCTAAAAACCGTCTAAGTGCTAAAGACTGATCCAAACCGTCTGGGAAATAATCTCGAGGAATATACAGCATCTCTCGTCGCAATCATGCGGTTAGAAAATCTCTTCGAAACTTCAGAGCGAAACTCGATGATTTGCCGAAGTCATAAAGATCTTCTCAAACTTGATAAAACAAGTATAAGAATCGAAATCTTTAGGCATCAAAGCATTGATCTCATTTTTCGTCAAACCAAGTAAGTCACGGAATAATGTCAAGAACATTTGCGGCGAAAGAAAAATCGAGAACACAAAGCAGCAATAGAGAACACGTCCTCCCTCCTCCCCGACTGATCCTATTGCTGATTATGTGATTCATTCTGTCCAAGAAACCCGCTAAAACATTTTGCGACTAGATCTCGGTGAAATAACTTTTGGTAAAACTCCACGAGTGACTCCGAAAAAACCATCACCGAAGAATCAAAAACTAAACGGAAAGGTTTCTCGAAAAATCTGCCGAAAGATTGTTAACCCAATGCGTCGTGCCGATTTACTAAATTCATCACCCGTTGCTTACGCGAGAAATCCTTCATATGGTCAGGATCATGTCATAACGAAGTAACTTTCGAAAGTAAACGTAACAGGTTTTGCGAAAAGTATTTTCCTTATATAGCAAAAGCCAAGCTATACGATCCGGCGCTGAGCGACCAATCTAAACTTTGTTTCCTCGCATCACAATCTGACAGATCTCACTATTTAGCCCTTCGGTTCACGAGCATCCGCTCTCACTCCTCCGGATTACATCCGAGAATGAGACCGTCCCGCAAATGACTCCGTACGGGCTCCGCACCGAGCTTCATAGGATCTGTCTCCTTCGAGTAAAGGAAGATCTATCGTTTTATAAAACAACTTCCATACAAAGGAAAGTTTATACGAAACTTTCATCGTATAAATAAAACCTACAGCGGAAAAACGTTTTCTATAACCACGGGCATACTTGGCATATCAAGCTCGGCAAACGCTACTTGGCTATTGTCCGATCACGCTTCACTTCAATGCCATGTTTACAAACCGACTCGACCTTTTCGATAGCACGAAAGTGTCGTGGTCTAATCCTCTACCAAATACGACCTTGGCTGTGCGGCTGAACACAACTTTCACGCCAAGCCAATACATTCAACGGATAATGCAAACTTGTCGAAAATTAGCTAAGTTCTGTATTCTCGCGACTCACTCTATTCCCGAAGCAAGTTGCCTACAAAGTCCGACGTATAAGTAAACACTCGTACCCGAGCTCCTAAAGCCGTACGAATCTCGGAAGGTCAACACTTCACAAAGCACCGTAACGAAAAGCGATTCGTTCGGGGAAACAACTTACACGAACTCTCGGTCCTAATTGCTCTAGCATAAATCATAAAACTACCTAACATCCAAACAGGAATGTAAGTTTTAATTGCGAATATCCGCAAACGAACCAAAGTGTTCCTGCAAAGCAGGGTTAAGACAAAACCCTCGCGACACCGCGCAACATCTTCGAGCCCGCGAACGTTCCGAACACGAAACGCGGCATATAAAATAAAAACCAACTTTCGGCACTGCGAGACGTCGCAGACGCCCGGAGATTAGTTTTTCGACAAAAATACCTTCCTCGATAAAGTCATTTTCTTGGAAGACCTAACAGTCCGTCCGCGACTATAAAATTACGCAAAACTTCTTAACGTACGTATCCTTCGCGAAGGCCAAAACAACGTAAATATTTATCGCCTAAAAAGTTTGTTGCTGATCACAACAAACTCGCAACAGTCCTAAACAAACTTAAGTTATCTCAAAGAGATAGCTCTCGAACACCCGACACAAGGGTAATAGCGCTATAAAAGAAATCCAAACTTTTGGTCAGCACTTCCGGGCAACTTAGAAATTGTTCCCGGTGAGATGCTCGGTTCCAACCAGACAAATCATATAAGCCGAGAACCTATCGCGGATTCTAAATCGGTATGGAATCAGGTTAAAATCGCAACAGGCAAAACGAAAGCCGACTAGTCATCGCATAGCCTCAATCCGAAAGTAAACCTAGGTCTTGCCCTAAACCCAGCACACTGGTCGCTAACGTCTCAAGGCATGAATCAAGATCCTAAAGGCATGTCTCTTCGTCTATATNCGGATTCTAAATCGGTATGGAATCAGGTTAAAATCGCAACAGGCAAAACGAAAGCCGACTAGTCATCGCATAGCCTCAATCCGAAAGTAAACCTAGGTCTTGCCCTAAACCCAGCACACTGGTCGCTAACGTCTCAAGGCATGAATCAAGATCCTAAAGGCATGTCTCTTCGTCTATATCTAAACGCTCACTCGATTTATTAAACATCCTAAAACGAGCAAACGAACAAGGCGATACACTAAGGGAAAAAGGAATGCGAGACGACAACTCGCGGACCTCCCTCAATATCAGCTCATATTCTTCCCGCTACATTCATACGAATAAAAACACGCTCTTAAAAATGCAAACTGATTTTTAATACAGCTTCAAAGCGGCAGGGACTCAGAGCTGCACACGGCCAGTCCGAAAACTATAAAGGCCACGCTCGGCCAGACCAAACGGCCTACGAGGCTAGTCTCAAGGCCTGCAAAGGTCCAGATGCCATCGACATCAATATGCTCGATAACTCCTACACGACACATAACTAGACTATAAAGGTCTCACTGCGAAACAGGTCATACGAACCTTAACTCCAAAACGAACTACGAAAGGCTTGATCCCCTCAAAAAGGGTATGTAGGCAGCCTTCACAAGGCGCAGCCCTAATCTTAAACTCTTTCCGCTCCCTGGAGAGTGGAAAGATCACTTTCAACGAACCTTTCCGACCATTAATTCTGCCTAACTTAACTAAAACTGGTTAACCACTCGCAAGAACCTTACGCTAAAGGCTCAAGATTCTTACGAGCTGGGGGGCTAACTGTTGGAGTCAAAATCGGTACGACGGAATCAACGGCCGAAACTCCCCGCAGAAATATAAAAGGAATCGTTTTATAAAACCCGAAGAATCGTTTTATAAAACTCGAGAATCGTTTTATAAAACTTGAGAATCGTTTTATAAAACTCGAGGATCATTTTATAAAACTCGAGAATCGTTTTATAAAACTCGAGGATCGTTTTATAAAACTCGAGGATCGTTTTATAAAACTCGAAAATCGTTTTATAAAACTCGAAGAATCATTGTATAAAACTCGAGAATCGTTTTATAAAACTCGAGAATCGTTTTATAAAACTCGAGAATCATTTTATAAAACTCGATAATCGTTTTATAAAACTCGAAGATCGTTTTATAAAACTCGAAGAATCGTTTTATAAAACGCGAAGATCGTTTTATAAAACTCGAGAATCGTTTTATAAAACTCGAAGAATCGTTTTATAAAACTCGAAGAATCGTTTTATAAAACTCGAAGATCGTTTTATAAAACTCGAGAATCGTTTTATAAAACTCGAAGAATCATTTTATAAAACTCGAAGACCGTTTTATAAAACTCGAGAATCGTTTTACGAAACCGCGAAAAACCGAAACAGCCGTAAAACGAGAACTAGTCGCAACTAGTTCGCCCACCGGCGAACTAGGAGACCCTTGACTAGTTCGCCCACCGGCGAACTAGTCCCACTTGACTAGTTCGCCCACCGGCGAACTAAGCCAGCTTGGCTTAGTTCGCCGGTGGGCGAACTAGTCTCGTCCGGACTAGTTCGCCCAGCCGGCTTAGTTCACCGTTGGATGAACTAGAGACTTCCTGGACGTCCCGAGCCTCAATCTCTCGCATCCCCGATACGAAACTTACGTCTTTCGACACGGTCGCATTCTGAACTACGGCCGAAATGTCTCCCGTTCCATTTCGATCCGACCTATCGTCCGAGTTTTACGATAAAAACCGTAAAACTTCGTTTTCACGACAAAGAACTCGAGGAAATCGTATAAAACGGCAACGGTTAAACGGAACACTGAACATTGCCTAAACTATACGATTTATTCGATATTTCTCGTTAAAATCGTAAAAGACGCGTTATTAATAAAAACGTCGAGTAAATCGTAAAAAATCCATTTTTAATAAAAACGTCGAGTAAATCGTAAAACCTTACGATTAGCTCAAGGAATTTACTAAAAACGGCATCAGATCAGGAAACGATCCTGTACAAAGTCGGAAAACGGATTTATCGCAGAACGGCCCAGAACGTCCTAAAACGCGATAAAAGCCCATCTCGCGATCTTGACGGAATCTAACCCGAAGATACGATAACATTTTGACGGTTTACTCGCAGGAGGAAAAAAAATGTCAAGATTGAAGATAAAAGGCAGGTTTGAAGAAAAATAGAAGATTTCCGCGGAAGAAAAGGAAGGATCGAGAAAAATAGAAGATTCCCGATATACTCAAATTCGGGCGAAATGGAAAGACCGAATGGCCAAGGCGAGGAGTATATAAGTAAGAGGTTTAGGGCAGAAGCAAGGGACACGAGTTTTCAGAGCTTTCACCACCAAACTTAGCATTTAGGCAATTTTCCGTTTTCGTTATCGAGCTGCGTCTCAACTAGGGTTTTAGTCTTAGATTGCTAGAACTAGGAATTTTGCCGACGGCTCACGCAGCTGAGGCAACTCTCGTTGTAACCGTTCTTACGCGAATTCGGAATAAGAATCCTTCTTGCTTTCAATCTCGCTTTTATATTTATATCTTTCAATTTATTCATATTAATCGCGTTCTTGGTTACTTGTCGTTGGCTTTCGGCTCCCACACTTATTCGTTTCTACAAGGATATATCCTCCCATTGAACAAAGAAGCATCCTAGGAGTGTATTAATTGTGCTTCATGTTGTCTCGTTCACACCAAACTCCATGTGTGACTGTTTGGAAAGTCAGCCATAGAAGGCACAAGTCAGTAACACTATGCCTAGGAGAGAGGAGTGTTGTCACCCTGAAGTTCCAGTCAGGTGTAGGATGTGGCGGGATGGCTTTTGTAAGCTATGTTCAGATGGTATATGAGTATGGTGTTGGGGTCAAAATCGGTACGACGGAATCAACGGCCGAAACTTTCCGCAGTAATATAAAAGGAATCGATTTGTAAAACCCGAAGAATCGTTTTGTAAAACCCGAAGAATCGTTTTATAAAACTCGAGGATCGTTTTATAAAACTCGAGAATCGTTTTATAAAACTCGAGAATCGTTTTATAAAACTCGAGAATCGTTTTATAAAACTCGAGGATCATTTTATAAAACTCGAGAAGCCGATTAACAAAACTCGAAGATCGTTTTATGAAACTCGAAGATCTTTTTCATAAAACTCGAGAATCGTTTCACAAAACTCGAGAAGCCGTTCTATAAAACCTGAAGATCGTTTTATAAAACTCGAGAATCGTTTTATAAAACTCAAAAAATCGTTTTATAAAACTCGAGAATCGTTTTATAAAACTCGAGAAGCCGTTTTATAAAACCCGAAGATCGTGTTATAAAACTCGAGAATCGTTTTATAAAACTCGAAAAGCCGTTTTATAAAACCCGAAGATCGTTTTATAAAACTCGAGAATCATTTTATAAAACTTGAAAAGCCGTTTTAAAAAACTTGAAGATCGTTTTATAAAACTTAAAGATCGTTTTATAAAACTTCAAGATCGTTTTATAAAACACGAGAAGCCGTTTTATAAAACCCGAAGATCGTTTTATAAAACTCGAAGATTGTTTTATAAAACTCGAAGATCGTTTTATAGAACTCAAGAATCGTTTTATGAAAACGCAAAAAACCGAAACAACCGTAAAACGCGAACTAGTCACGACTAGTTCGCCCACGGGCGAACTAAGCCGAGCCGGCATAGTTCGCCGATGGGGGAACTAGGAGATGCTCGACTTACGATGGGCGAACTAGGAGACACTCGACTAGTTTGCCCACCGGCGAACTAAGCCGGCCCGGCTTAATTCGCCGGTGGGCGAACTAGTCCCATCCCGACTAGTTTGCCCACGGGCGAACTAAGCCAGCCGGCTTAGTTTGTCGTTGGACGAACTAGAGACTTCCTGGACGTCCCGAGCCTCGGTCTCCCGCATTCCCGATTCGAAACTTACGTCTTTCGACACGGTCACATTCTGAACCACGGCCGAAACATCTCCCGTTCCATCTCGATCCGAACTATCGTTCGAGTTTTACGATAAAAACCATAAAACTTCGCTTTCTCGATAAAGAGCTCGAAGAAATCGTATAAAACGGCGACGGTTAAAGGAAACACCGAACATTGCCTAAAACATACGATTTCTTTGAGATTTCTCGTTGAAATCATAAAAAACACGTTTTTAATAAAAACGTCGACTAAATCGTAAAAAATGCGTTTTTAATTAAAAAGTCGAGTAAATCGTAAAACCTTACGATTAGCTCGAGGAATTTAGTAAAAACGAGATCAGATCAGGAAACGATCCCGTAAAAAGTCGGAAAACGGATTTATCGCAAAACGGCCCGGAAGGTCCTAAAACGCGATAAAAACCCATCTCACGATCTTAACGGAATCTAACCCAAAGATTCGATAACGTTTTGACGGTTTACTCGCAGGAGGAAAAAGAGAGTCAAGTTTGAAGATAAAAGGAAGGTTTTGTTGGTGTCGAAAACCGTAATCTCGAAATCAACGTCTGCGATAGCTTCTGTAAAAGATGGAACCATTATTTTCCGCAAAATCATTTTATAAAATGATTAATACCGTTTTATAAAACTCGAAGATCGTTTTATAAAACTCGAAGATCGTTTTATAAAATTCGAGAGATCATTTTATAAAACTCGGAGATCGTTTTATAAAAACTCGAAGATCGTTT
>CAKOAT010145266.1:48594-72488 GCA_932364175.1 Eruca vesicaria subsp. sativa | reverse complement strand
AAATACGATGACCATGGGTGCAAAGCGTGACCATGAGGAGCTTGACCAAATGGTCATCCTCAAATACGATGACCATGGGTGCAAAGCTTGACCACGATGGAAGGTGACCATATGGGCAAATTCAAAATCTCTTCTTCTGCTCTTCCCCACGTGCATTTGACCGTTGTGTACCAACTTTTATTATTTTAATTATTTTTTATTTCAGGCCTCTTGCCTACTTATCTTGCTGTAATGCACATTGATTTAATCAAGGAAAATATTTCCTCCTTCTATTCTTCTTAACTCACGAAAGTCTCTCTCTCTCTATTATTTGTTCTTCATTCTCCAGCAACAATACTTTCTTAATCTCTAATTCTAACAAAACTATCCTCGATATCCGCCCCATACCCGTTCATGAGATGGTCCATGGATATCATAGGACCGCTAGTAAAATCAGAAAGAGGAAAGCAAAAGCTACGCTTCCTTTTAGTCCTAACAGACTACTTCACCAAATGGATAGAAGCTGAAGCTCTCCAGCAGGTAACTAAAGTCGAAACCGAACGACTCGTATGGAGAGACATCATCTGCCGTCACGGCGTCCCATACGAAATCGTAACCAATAACGGGTCACAAGTCATAACTAATGACTTCAAAGCATTTTTCGACAAGTGGAAAATTTGTCTTACTATGTCAACACCTCGATACCCTCAGAGAAACAGTCAAGCGGAGGCTGCTAACAAGTCGATATTAGCAAACCCCAAGAAATGTCTCGGAATCAGTAAAATTTCTTGGTTTGAAAGACTACCTGAGTTGCTTTGGGCATGCTAAACCACCCCACGAAAGGCTACGGAAGAAAACTTCTTTCTCCTTAGCCTACGGGATGGAGGCTGTCGTCCCAGCCGAAACCATCATCGGGAGCCTCCGCCGGGAACTCTGTACATCTAACCCCAAAGCCAATGATCAGCTCCTATTAGATAACCTCGATTTAATCGAGGAACAGCAAAACCAAGCCTTGCTTCGCATTCAAAACTACCAACAAGCAATGGCCCGACATTACAACTCAAAAGTCAGGTCCCGACAATTCGTTACAGGTGACCTAGTACTTAGAAAAGTTTTCAACCATACCAAAGAGCCGCGCGCTGGGAAACTAGGAACCAACTGGGAAGTTCCCTATCGGATCATCCACATGGTACGACCTGGCGTTTACATGCTCCTGAAGGTACGAACCTGGGTACCTGAAATCCGATCATGGAACGCCATGAATCTCAAGAGATACTATCATTAGGTACCTAAACTCCCTGAACTACGTTAGGCTTGATCCCTTGACTGGGTACGTAGGCAACTCTGTCATGAGTGCTGCCCCAACCTCATTTCAGCATTCTTTTCACCATAGCCAAAGGGGGCATATGTTTAAAAACACATAGCCCAGACAGCAACTGTATGATTGCTACAACGCGATGTATTCTATAAAAGTTGTCAATGAAGCGATTACATGTAAACATTTTGAGTTTCCCTCAAACAAATCTAGGTCCCTACGAACCTGGACCTAAGGTCTTAAAATCCTTCGAACAAATCCATGTCCCTGCGAACCTGGACCTAAGGTCTTAAAATCCTTCAAACGAAATCAGGTCCCTACGAACCTGAACCTAAGGACTTAAAATCCTTAGTGAATTCGGAAGTCTTGAAAACTTCCGAACGAATCCAGATTTACTTGAATCTACCCTTAATGGCCTTAAAAGCTCTTTAGAAAGAATTTAGATCCCTAAAGATCTTAATCTAATCTCGAAGATCCATGAACTCATTCCTGATAATCTCACGACCAATCACAATCGAAATCATTGTGACCTCTAAGGTCACGAGGTCAGCTGTTAACAAGATCCGCGATCTGATTCCGGAAAGATCACATGAATCACATACTTAAGAAGTCACAGTACATGACTCGAGTTTACACTTCGAAGTAAAACAAATCCAGGTCCCCATGAACCTGGACCTAAGGTCTTAAAATCCTTCAAACAAATCTAGGTCCCCACGCACCTGAACCTAAGGTCTTAAAATCCTTCAAACAAATTCAGGTCCCTACGAACCTGGACCTAAGGTCTTAAAACCCTTCGAACGAATTCAGGTCTTCGTGAACCTGAACCTAAGGTCTTAAAATCCTTCAGACTAATTCAGGTTTCCACAAACCTAAACCTAAGGTCTTAATATCTTTAGTAACCTTAAGGTCTTAAAATCCTTCAAACGAATCCAGGTCCCTACGAACCAGGACCTAAGGTCTTAAAACCCTTCAAACTAATTCAGGTCTCTGTGAACCTGAACCTAAGGTCTTAAAATCCTTCGAACGAATTCATGTCTCCGTGAACCTGAACCTAAGGTCCTAAAATCCTTCAGACTAATTCAGGTCCCCGAAAACCTAAACCTAAGGTCTTAAGATCCTTAGTAACCTCAAAGGTCTTAAAATCCTTTAAACAAGTTAATTCAGGTTCCCAAAGAACCTCAATCTAAGGTCTTAAAACCCTTAACAAAACTCAAGGTCTTAAAATCCTTCGAAAACAAATTCAGGTTCCCAAAGAACCTTAATCTAAGGTCTTAAAACCCTTATCAAAACTCAAGGTCTTAAACTCCTTCGAAAAAAAATCCAGGTTCCCAAAGAACCTCAATCAAAGGTCTTAAAACCTTAACCAAACTCAAGGTCTTAAAATCCTTCAAAAAAAAAAAAAATTCAGGTTCCCAAAAACCTCAACCTAAGGTCGCAAAACCCTTAGCAGCGTTCGAGATCTAAAAGATATCCCAAGTAAATTCAGGTCCCAGAAACCCATTCTCGCGACCTCTCGCTAAAAGGCTACGGGACCTGTTATCAACAGGCTCCCCGACCTTCACCCGAAAGTTTCCTAGACCTCATGTCTAACGACTACGGGACCTGTTACTAACAGGACCCAGAATCCTTTGTTCAAGGAAGTAAAAACTTCTACTTAGACGATCGAGTCCGTATTAAGGAATTCATCAAAACATCGATGAAGATCGAAGATCCTAACAAAGCAAGGGTTTAAAAGCCTCCCCAGGCTACATAAGTTCGAAGATCTTAACAAAGCAAAGGTTTAAAGGCCTCCTCAGGCCACAAGTCTTAACAAAGATAAAAAGAAAGCCCATTGGGCAGAAATCTTGGGAACACGAAGATATAATCGATATCTCAACAAAGAGATAGAGATCAGGCGGTTGAGCTTTAGCTTCCGAGAAAAGAGGTCTCATCTCGAAAGCTGGGGGCAACTGTTGGGCCCAAATATGGCCCGCTAGCTGAGACTAATGGGCTCGAGCGATAAGAGTTGACTATGGGCCACTGTAAGCCCATTGGCAATTAATCTTTTGAGAAAAGAGTTAAAAAGAANGGCGGTTGAGCTTTAGCTTCCGAGAAAAGAGGTCTCATCTCGAAAGCTGGGGGCAACTGTTGGGCCCAAATATGGCCCGCTAGCTGAGACTAATGGGCTCGAGCGATAAGAGTTGACTATGGGCCACTGTAAGCCCATTGGCAATTAATCTTTTGAGAAAAGAGTTAAAAAGAAGCCGGAGGCTGTTTGCTAAGGAAGAAACGTCAACAAAACAGGTCACGGAGGAGAGCTCCGGACCTCATTTACAAAGAGCTAACAGGAGTAGCTCAGGCTGGTTGCGCAGGACCCAGTCAAAAGGAGACTGTTGAGAATCCCCCAACTCACGGAGCAAATCTCGGAGGTTGGTTAGGATCGTTCAAACGTGGCTGAGAGCTATTTAAGGAGGAGGAGGAGATCAGAGAATGGGATCTTCTCTCGATTCATTCATTCTACCATTGACACACATTTTAGTTCATTAAACGTTCTCTTAAGTCCTTGTAATCATCAGAATCATCTTTGTAATCATTTCTTTACCAAAAACATCAATACAATAATATTCATTCTACAAAGTTCTTATGGGATTCAGCCCACAATTGTCTTCTCCCCAATCTTAACCTAACCTAAATCAGGAAGTAAGTTTTATCCCTCACACAATCCCTCCTTCAAAATATGAGTCATTAAAATAACTTTAAAAATCTAAGATATAGTGTATGCAACGGGTGTTGACGGATACCAATGGGTGGTGCCGAGTGACACTAAGTCCAAAGAAAAATCTGCTTTTTTCAGCTTCAATAGTTCTCCTGCTCCAGAAATGCCGCAAACTCTCCAAATTTGTCCCAAACGTACATGATCTTATAGCAACTCAAAAATGTTAAAATACCAAAAAACTCTAAAATTGGACTTATTTCATGGTTAAAAATCCATAAAACCATGATATATCAATATTCTAGAAATGAACTGAAATAATCCAGAAAAATACAGCACTGGCGATTCAAATGACAACCGGTGAGTCGTATATTGAAAAATGTTAGAGTAAAATATATACTGTTCTTCGTGGTACTACGGAAACAGGAAGTAAGATAGTCAAAGAGATTAAAATTAGTGTTTTATTGATCTTAAGAGTAGGAGTACAACATTTTTGGTGTATAAACCCTAATTTTACAAGTCGGATATCTTCATCTAGGGTTTTAGAGTTATATAGGTAGCTCTAGACGAGATCATGGTTAGACTTGACCATATCTTGAGATATGGAACTATCTTCCTTATTTTTTCCTTTTTAGCCCAGGTGCAATGAAAAATGCACGACCTGGAGGCCGAAAACCGGAAACCAGAGACGAGAGGTCCAGTTCTTCTTTACCAGGATATACGCTTAGATATATTATCCCTAAAATTTTGACCCTTAGACCATGTTTATTGCTAAAACTCTTAAGTGTATCTTAAGTGAGCCATAATGAATTTTTAACTATTAAAATTAAGAAAAAAAACTTTGTTAAGAGACACTTGAATAAAATGGTTTAATGGTAGTCCCTTAAAGTTCAGATATATGTTCGAAGGCAAAACACAACTACACACGCCTAGAAACTTGACCATTCATGTGCACGATTAAAAGGCATTCATCAAAGACCAATGAACAAAAGAAACACATCGTATCATTCCCACCACATTGTCAGCTTCATCAAACTCTTCCATATCTGAAATATCATCATCCTCTTTCTCAGCTCCAAAATATGCTGGTATTGATCGTATACCGCTTTTCTCGTTTGTATCCAAGGGCGCATACATGGACGGCAAGTTCTCATCTTCGTTACCTTTATCTGTAACAAATATCAAGACAAAAGATTAAATATGAGGACTATGAATTAGGCAAAGCACTAAACTAATCTTCACCTTTCGGTTTCCCGTGTGTAGCCAGCCAACCATCATCATCTTCATCATCAACCAACACTTCTCGTCCAGCAGCTTCATATTCCTCTGCCACAGATGCAGCTCTCTCCGTAGACAAGGTACTGTTGAAACCGTAAACATAAGAGAATGTGCATACATAAACAACAAATCAAACAGAATCAGATTCACCGTTTCTCGTAATCAAAATCTGTTTCTCCAAGGGTAAGTATGACTTCCTTTTGCCAGGGTCACCAGACTCCCTATTTCAAAGGAAAAGCCAAGCTTAAACATCAAGAGAAGAATATATCGTAAATGGATTGAACAAGAAGAAATCATATACCAAAACACAAAACCCAATATGCAATAGACATCAGAAAAGTCATAACTTTGGTTGATCTCATCACAATCGCACAAACTTGTATATAAAAAACACTAAAAGTCAATAGCTTTATCACTAACTTAGAGATACCCATTCACCTGTATTCCTCTGCGATCAAGTTTACAGCTATAACCCATATCGCATAATTGCAAAATCCACAACCCTCACAAATTAAAAATCGAAACTTTGAATTCACATTCATCAAGAAAAACTCAAACTTTATAGCTAACCATGAACAAGGAGTATGATATACCTAAAGCCAGACACACACAATCTTACTTGGAGAGCACAAAACCGACAGAAAAAAAAAATCAGAGGTTATGTGTTACAAATTAACAATGAAGAAGGAGAAAATCTAACACAAAGAGAAGATCTACCTGGATCATGCCGCTTGATCAATCCACATAAAGACAGAAAAAAACATCATCAAATCAAAACACATCAGAGGATATAGCCGTCGCCAAAGAGAGCCACCGAAAGAAAGGTCGCGGTGTTCCTTCCTCGCCGAGAATCACCGATACAGCCGTCGCCGTTCCATCGAAGAGAGGCTCGGAGAGGGAGAGAATCGCAGAGGAATTGCCATTCCTAGAGAGAAAACAGAAAACGAAAGAGAGAAACAGAAAGAAAAAAAAAACACGGTTTACTCCCCCGTCACCGCTGCTCTCTCCAGTACTAGACGAACACGTGGCTGCAAGACACGCCCCTTGGGGAACCTAATAAAGGGGCGCCCCTTCGTTTTATCACATTTTTTCTTTTTTATTACCTAATTATGTTAACAACCCCTATTAAGGGACTCGAATAAACGTGCTCTTATTTTCCAAGTTCATGTTGAAGTCGGAAAATAACTCGTGCTTATCAAACAGCTTGAATCGTACCTTCGCATCAAATTCCTTATGGCTTAGGGAACAGGACGGTGCCTCCGAATCTACCTAAGATGTTATGTCCTAAACTGTTTAACAACCTTCCTAAGATTCTTTGTTGCAAATGCATATAGTCTTAGGAAAGACTGGAGTCTTTTAGCTCGTTAATGTATTAATGATTTGTTGGACCATCCTTCTACTTCACGTTTGGTGCTGGATTTTAAATGTTTCCTCAAGTGAGAATTTTTTCCCTGGAAAACTTGTTTCTGTCAGTTTAGCTTCCTGAGAAATTCTTTATTTTCGGCGATTTGTATTCTTTTCTTAGTGTAAAAACATTTTTAATATATTATTATTATTATTATTTAGAATTAAAAAAAAAAAAGTCATGAAGTCTAGTTGAAGTGGCTTTAGAACCATATGAGTTACATTTCTTCCACATGTTCCAACATCAATTGTTTGGCTTTCACAAATTGCAATTAACTATGCTGATCCCAAAAAAAAAAAAACAACTATGAGTACTAGAAAATCCGAGTTTTTTTTTCTTCTCTCGACAATATTCAAACTGACGTATTGTGTTTTAAAATGCTTTTAACAAGGCGAAAATTTATTATGTTCAAAGGTTGAAAACTAAGAGACTTCCACAGAAAAAAATGAAAAGTCAAAGACCGTGGAGAAGAACAATTAATTCGTCAAATATAGTCATCTACCAACAACAGTGGTCAAAGTAATATCGTTGACAGTGGCAACATCCTGACCTTCCACGATTTCGCCAGAGTTCAAGAACGAGTGGAAGGTAGGTTGTCTAGGTCGTGGAAGGTGACTCATTCGACTCTCCAACATCAACAAAACTGAACCCATGTTTGGTCTGTAGATCACTGAGTCTTGTGTACACAACATCCCCACATGGATGCATTTTATCGCTTCGTTTATGTCTCGAATCTCCGTCACCGTTGGATCTATTAGCTCTTTGGTCTTTCCTTGGCTCCATAAATTCCACGCCTGAAATGTTGTCCTTTACAACATTAGTTTCTAGAAATGAAAACATAAACGAACCAAACAAAACCTACATATCAAGAGAAACTTACATAACCGATGAGACTTCCATGTTCAGACCCTCGAAAGTTGACGTTCTTGCTTCCAGTTACAATCTCCAGTATCAACACTCCAAAGCTATACACATCAGATTTCTCGGAGAACATCCCTTCCATTGCATACTCCGGAGCCATATAACCACTACACATGCAATCAACATCAGAACCATAATAAATCGATACATTTTTCACATTCTATATAGAAGAGAAAACAATAAAGTGGTTCGGTTAGTTACTAAGTGCCGACGACTCGGATTGTGTTGGCCTGATCTTGTCGGTAGTTGAAGATCCTAGCCATACCAAAATCCGAAATCTTTGGATTCATTTCCGTGTCCAGCAAGATATTGCTAGCTTTTAGGTCACGGTGAATGATCTTTAGTCTTGAGTCTCTATGTAAGTAAAGCAATCCCCTTGCGATTCCTCCAATGATTTCCCACCGTTTCTTCCAGTTTAAACTTTCTCGTTTACTCTCATCTACGCAAAGGTCAATTTAGATACTCAATCAAGAAAACTTTCAAAATTTTATCTGTAAAATGTTATAAAAGAAACCATACCAAAAAGGAAACGGTCCAAGCTCTTATTTGGCATGTATTCATAGAGAAGCATTTTCTCATTGTTTTCAATGCAACATCCTACTAATCTAACAAGATTTCGATGCTGGAGTTTTGCGATCAGTAAGATCTCGTTCTTGAATTCCTCTAGTCCTTGTTTAGATTTCCCTGATAGTCTCTTCACCGCGATCTCTCTTCCTCCAGAAAAGTTTCCCTGTTCCAAACATAACACATAAGTTTCTACATAAAGATCAAAACCTTACGACCCATCCCAACATTAGTCTCACAAAAATTACTTGTACTTTTCAAATTAATGCTTCACCTTAAATACAGTACCGAATCCGCCCTGTCCAAGCTTGTTTTCTTCAGCAAAATCTCCCGTTGCTGAGGCTACGCTGTTGAAACTGAAAAGTGGCAAATCAGGTGTGTCAACTAGATCTCCTACCAGAACTTGGATCGTCGAGCTTGAAGACTTAACCGAGTAATCATTTTTCTCTTCCATTTCAGAAAACGGAAAGTCTTTCTTCCTCCACAATATAGCTACATATCATGAATTAATTGATCTCAGTTTTTTGCAACGCTGATTTATTCTATTACAAATTACGAAAATATTACAAGAAAACTCTACTACCTACACATAATTGATCACTTAGCTTATGCACCTTTATTTTGTCAGTGCCTTAGCTTATGCAATTAATCCTCTTAAAACAAGACTATATGTGAGTAGAGATTTACCTTTAACTCTTTTCTTGAACTTCCACAAGATCCAGATGCATAATACGAGCAAGAAGGCTCCTATAACAATTAAAATGATTATCCATAGTTTTGAGTTTTCCTTCCCGCCTACTCGCACAAAAAGAAAAAATCATTTAGTTATGTTGAATCTTTAAAATGTTTTATGACTACTCAAACATTTTACAGACCTAATTCAGATTCAGCTAGCCGGATGTTGATAGACTGTCCACCATGCTCAAAATGCTCCATATCCATCAAATCTCGAGTCCAAATCATGCATCCGATCCCTCTAACAAACGAATAAGCATTACACGAGCAATCTCTCACGCATACATCCTTACAAGTTTCTGAATTGCTAAGGGGAACAACCGATCCAAAACCAGGCAACTTAATTCCCCTATGTTCCATGAACTCGTCTTCTCTCAGAGTCTGGCTACAGTTCAGAGGAACTCTTCTTCTGCACCCACTGGAGAAGTCTCCGTCGTCCCACTGATTCTGATTCACCGGCTCAAACCCATCGATGCAACTACATTTACCGGAATCGAACTCTTTTCTCTCATCACATACGCTGTAATTACCACAACGGTTATACTTCTCGCATTCCGTGCTTGGTTTTAATTGAAGCAAAGTCCAGTTCCTGGAATCTTTGTTCCATCTGAACTGCTCTACTACGCCATCAAACCTAATCTTAAACCTTAGTAAGTCAGAGATATTTGATGGAACATACGTGAAGTACACGCTACCATCTCGTTCAGGAGGAGAAGAGAGTTTAAACCCGTAAATGTAGTTTGTGACACGGAACATATCCGGTATACCGGTAAAGATAACCGAGTCCCACGGACCGCTTCGCCATTTTCTTGCTTCTCCCTCCCAAATCATAATCTCTGGTGCTCCCATAGGATCAATACCTAATGAGTACCTTCCTGGTGAAGGATCATATTCGGATCTCCATGATGTAAATGCGCGATTCTCTCCGCTTGAAGGGTCCACCCTAACCCTCATACCTGGCAAGAACGTATCAGTTGGGTTGTTAAAGCTCTCCCAATACCTAGAGTCTCTGTCTGAATCTGAAGACAGAA
The DNA here is from genome assembly GCA_932364175.1 of Eruca vesicaria subsp. sativa. Lineage (NCBI taxonomy): Eukaryota > Viridiplantae > Streptophyta > Magnoliopsida > Brassicales > Brassicaceae > Eruca > Eruca vesicaria. The sequence goes on along the minus strand of CAKOAT010145266.1, from coordinate 62,568 downwards.
CCAGATCCCCTGTTTCCAACAGAACAGCAACAGTGTTGTTCAACTTGGGCGGCACGTTTGTGGACCAAACGGTGTTGTTTTCTCCGTCAACGAGCACCAAGTTCCCGTCATCAGCAATCTTCAAGGCCCCGTTGTGATCAGACAATGGCTTCTCTCGATTCGCTACCCAGACAATTGCTCGAGGTTCGATGTTCTTGTACCAGATTCCGACATACCTGGATGTTGAATCTTTCGGGCTGAAGAATCCAAGCTCGAAAACTTCACCCTCGCTGATCAGTGAGTCTCCGTCTCGTATCGTGTGGTTTCTGGTGATTGAGGTGCTTGTGGTGCAAGATACGATGCTGCATAGTTGAAACAAAATCAAAAGGGCCGTGCCCAAAGTAAGGTTATTATTGAATCCTGTCATATTTGACAAGATTTGATCCTTAGATATCTGTATATTACAAGAAAGAAATAATGGAAAGAACAAAAATAGTGGTCGTTGAATTTTATATATTTTTGTAAGTTCGCTGATTTTTCAGTAAGACAAAACTAATTGGTCTTTCTTTATTTAACAACGATTTGTATTTGTTTTTATATAAAAGGAGATTAAGTCATGAATATATTGTATTTCTATTCTAGAAACGAATTGAAATAATCCAAACAAACTATTGTACGAACGACTGAAAGAACAACCAGCGAATCGTGTTTGACTGTTGACGAATGACAACAGTATGAATTTTTCACGTTTTTATTTAGACTTTTGATTATTGATGTAGAACTGTGACTTGTAAGGCCAGAAACGTACGTGTCAATCAATCTTCTTATTGAAGATATGACCTTCTTTGGTTGGGTGGTTGTGAAAAATCCAAGATTTATTACTCCACAATCTATATTTCAGTTTTCCCTTTTGGAGTCTTTCTAAACATGCTACTATATATTAAAAATATTTCTTTTTCTTTTTCCAAACTATTACTGTACAATAATATTACAAATTAATATAAATTTAATCTAATAATAGTTAAGAGTTTTAATCATTTAATCACACTGCAAATCCAAAACAAATCACAATACATATAATGGATCTAATCATCTAATCCACACATACCAAAGTTACACAACAATTCTACAAGAAGTGTTTTTTCTCAAAAGCTAATCACAAAAGTACATATACAATATAAATAATGCAACTAAAATCTGTAAACAAAAAAAGTTAAGTATTAAAAAAATAGTAGAAAATCAGATTATGAAAGTAAATCTATCTATCTATTATTATAAAGAATTGTTGATTCTCTCTTGAGTCCTCCACGTCACTAAATAAATGACTACCTGCATGACACGTGGCCATCCGAGAGGTATGTTGTTTTCGTTTTTATTTTGGTTTATTTTTAATGGGCTGGACTGTTATTTTGTTATTCTGAAAATTTAGCATTTAGCCCAATAGTAACATAGAGTCTTCTTCTCAATAGACAATCTCTGAAATTAGGATTTCTTCGTCTTCCTCGATTTTTCACTATCTCAATCAACAATGGAGATTTAGAAAGTCGAAAGAGATGAATCATCGTGTAGAGACTTTGACTTACGCTTCGATACAACCGTTTCGCGTTTTTTCCCATCCTCCCAAACTTTTCGAAGCTACATTTATTGCATGTAAGATACATCTTCAATCCATCAAGGCTCATATCAACGATAACGCCGCATTCAATGTTACCCAAGCTTAAGGCGGTGCTTTCAGACCTATAAATAGGTAGTCCTGTATCCCTAGAATATCATATTTACAGTTTATGATTTGTGATACTACAAAAAAAAAAAAATCAGTAGAATGACAACTACATATGTTTTTCTTCGTGATCTTAAGGCCGGCCGATGTTCATCCACCGTGGAGGTCCGCTGAAATTCTGGGAGGCTTTCAAGCGTGGTGGGGAGTTGATGGGGTGGACATGCTCCTCTTTGATGCTCAGAGTTTTCAGATCTAAAAAACTCATAATCATAGTGTTTTTAACGGTTCCGGTAACAAGTATCGAACTTTTTATTCATCACATAATCTAACTTTTTATTGTTTTATTTTGGTTTAATATATTTGAATGTTGAAAAAAAAACGTTTGTGGTTTCTCAGATCTTAGATCTCTCAATCATATTGTTTTTATCAATTCAAATGACCAAGTATGGAACTTTTTATTCATTTCATAATCTTCACTGAAGTCAACTTTGAAACGTTTGTTCATGATGATTTTTCCCACCATTGTTTCAGGCTACTCTCATGCTCCACTGTGAATGTTCACCGGCTCCTCGCTTTAGACAACTACGCAAGGCTGGTTCAGTGTTCACACTAAGCAGATTTGAGGTGGCTCGGTGCCATCAGAACGACAGGTTTCCGACTCTCCTCTGGTGATTTTGTTTAGTGATTCAACCAAAATTGATGCGTTAACCGTTTCTCTGCATAACATCATCTCTTTTTTTGTTCATCTCATACTTATCACTGAACCCGGTTAATAGTAATGCTGACCCTCATCTTGCAGAGGTTGTTTGTGAACTAACTGCTGTGAAAGTACAGTGAGTGACAGTCCCCAAGAAAAGAACGTGTCATGGCACTGGAAAGGTGACTGGAAATAATATGGACAAAGGCTGGTGTTACTTCTCCCGCTCCAAGTGCACAAAGAAGCTCCAAAGAACTGTCTCATATTTTACCTGCGTGTCCTGCAACAACACAACCGCTGTTGGTGTGCTCCGGTATATTGGCTCCTCCTTTTTTTTGGTTTTTTTTTTTTGAAATTCATACATACACCCAACATGGTTTTCATTCAATTTTTTACAAGGTACCGTGTGGAGGTGAGCGTTGCTGCTGACACGGATGAGGGTCTATTTGTGGCTTTCAATGGAAGTATGAGGAAACTACATAACATACGCGCCTATGAAACTGGTCATCTACTGGTACGTAGTAGCATCATTCACTTGGTTTCAGATCTTATGTCAAATGTCTTTAAACCATATGCTGGAGAGTGAGTTAACCCAGAGGAGACTCAGCCACCTCCTTTCATTGAGGACATGGTTGGTAAGACATACAACTCCCAGGTCAGCATAAGCATGTACAACTTCACTGCCAACCATCATGAACGAGTGTGACCGTCTGCCACTACCTGACTTATCATATATCGATGTAGTATGCCACATTTATTTCATTTTCTTCTTCCGTAGAATGCATGTAATGATATGTGGTTCTTTTAATCAGGATGGTGACGATGATAACGGAGACGATACGCCTTGGAACATCTCAACCCTTCCTAAAGTTGGCGTAGAAGGTAATAAGTGTGTGGAAAAGTCATCTGCAGAAACATCTTCAAGTGGTCCTGCCACTGAGAAGCCTCTCCTTTCAGCTACTTCGAAGGTGGTCAAGAAGACACGAAAAGCATAAGTAAACATGATGGGAGTGTTTTTCTCGAGTCAGACTTTTTCCGTTTGTATAATGCTTAGGCATGTTGGTTTTTTTTTTTTAAAAACTATCCTCATCTGTAGTTTGCTATGTTTTTCTAAACTACTGCCAAAATGGTTATCCGACTTCAATAAAATAATTTTAAATTCACAATAAGTTTAAAATATTATCTCCTTACATAAAACCAAATCCTACAAATATCATGACTCACAATAGTTGCCTGCAAAATTGTCATATAATTCTCTAAATTTAATATTGTTCCATCCCACTACTTGAATTACAAGTAGATATTTAGGTTTACTGAAATTTTCCTTATAGTTTAATCATAATTTCATATCAGATAATATAATAATTATAGATATATGCCAATTCAAATCAAGATTAATAAAAACGGCCCTTGACAGCATATCATGCACGAAATAGAAAATTAGCTACATTTAAGTGGAAAAATATACTCTCTCTCTATGTCTTTATAGCTAGAGAATTTTTTTATTTTAAAATAAATATCATTTTATAATTTAGATGTAAAATTTATTAACTTTCTATATATTTTTACTAGGTGTTTTGCCCGCACATGCGAGCTTAATTATCTTTAAATCTATTTAAAAATCATCAAAATAAATGATATTTGCATCCAAAAAAATTAACCTAAAACATTAATTTTTTTACATGATAAATTTATTCACAAATTAAAAATATACTTCTACCTTTTAAACTTTAAAAAATCTAAAATCTATTTCCTTTCTTCTTAATTAATAAAAATATAGAAATATAGAAATATATCTTTCAATTTGAAAAATTGAATCGATAAATATACATTCAAAATTTGATCTTATAAAAAGAATAATATTAATTTAGATAATAATACAATTAAAATTTATTTTTGCCAAATACGTTTTTTTTTGTTTTTGAATGATTTTTTATTTTATTATGATAAATTCATGTTTAAGGATTACTTATATATAAAAATATAAAAATAAATTTTATTTAACGTGTGAGCCCAGAGACTAAAATAACTTCACAAATATATATATATATATATATATATATATATATATATATATATATATATATATCATTATATTATATTATTATATTCTTTTAATTGAAAATAATTACGTATTATAATTTTTAAAAAAAATTTATTTTCAATTATATACCATTAAAGTTTTTACTTAATTTTTTATTAAATATATTTTCCGGATAACAACACAATATATATAGAAATTATCTTTTTATTTTTAAATATATATATTTAGATTATGGATAATTCTTATCATTATTATTAATTTAAATCATTTATCTAATCAAATAAATATTAAATTCGTTTTTATTATTGGCTGATTTATATATTTATTCATTAAGGGTAATATCGATATAAACCATTCTAACTTTTAACGTGAGAGCTCCGTCGCGAAAAATCCCTGAAAATAATTACGTATTATAATTTTTTTAAAAAAAATTCTTTTCAATTATATACAATTAAAGTTTTTACTTAATGTTTTATTAAATATATTTTCCGGATAACAACACAATATATAGGAATTATCTTTTTATTTTTAAATATATATTTAGATTATGGATAATTCTTATCATTATTATTAATTTAAATCATTTATCTAATCAAATAAATATTAAATTTGTTTTTATTATTGCTTGATTTATATATTTATTCATTAAGGGTAATATCGATATTAATCACTCTAACTTTCAACGTGAGAGCTCCGTTGCGAAAAATTACTGAAAATAATTATGTATTATAATTTTTTTTAAATTTTGTATTTTCAATTATATACAATTAAAGTTCTTACTTAATTTTTTATTAAATATATTTTCCGGATAACAACACAATATACATATGAATTATCTTTTTATTTTTAAATATATATTTAGATTATGGATAATTCTTATCATTATTATTAATTTAAATCATTTATCTAATGAAATAAATATTAAATTCATTGTTATTATTGGCTGATTTATATATTTATTTATTAAGGGTAATATCGATATTAATCACTCTAACTTTTAACGTGAGAGCTCCGTTGTGAAAAATCATTGAAAATAATTACGTATTATAATTTTTTAAAATTTTTTATTTTCAATTATATACAATTAAAGTTTTTACTTAATTTTTTATTAAATATATTTTCCGGATAACAACACAATATATATAGAAATTATCTTTTTATTTTTAAATATATATTTAGATTATGGATAATTCTTATCATTATTATTAATTTAAATCATTTATCTAATCAAATAAATATTAAGTTCGTTTTTATTATTGGCTGATTTATATATTTATTCATTAAGGGTAATATCGATATTAACCACTCTAACTTTTAACGTGAGAGCTCCGTTGCGAAAAATCACTTCGCAAATAATAGTATAGATTTTTCTATTGATTGAAACGTGGTTAGGTATATAAACAATTGTGTTTTTATTTTGAATTTATGTAAAACTCATAATGTTTTCTTAATCTATGTGGAAAAACCTAAAACGACAACAAAATGAAACAGAGAGAGAGTATATTTATTTTTATCATCTTTCTTGATATTTGTATATCTTTTGGTTCCATAAAATATAACCTTATTTTAAATACAAGAGTTAGCTACATTTAACATAAAGCATTAAAGTACTATTAATTCAGTTACAAAGTTACAAAATATTAAAATCAAACTGTAAAATTAAGAAACTAATAGAAAGATGAAACCAAACTATTTGAATGATAGAAAAACAAATAGAAGGAGCTTCGAAAGACATAGATTACCTATGGAGTAATTCTTGGGTTCACTCTTTAGAATGAATCTCTAGGTATCTTTTTAAAAATGGAAACAATATATTTTCGAGTTATATTATGTTTTTAAAATTTAAAGATAAAAAATTAGTTTCAAAAATAAATTTATTTTTTTAATATTATTACCAAAACACTAAACATTAAATCTTAAATCATAAACTATAAATTCTTGGATAAAACTTTGACTTTTTAAAAAATATTTATAATACCGTCAGAAAACATTATCCCTAAATCCTAAACCCTTGGGTAAACTCTAAACCCTTGGATTAATCATAAATCTTAGAGTTTAAGATTAATCCAAAGGTTGAAGATTTACTCAATGATTTATATTTTAGAATTTAATGTTTTGATGATGGTTAATATTTTCTTAAAAAAGTTTTTCCTTTGCAACTACTGTTATATTTTTTTATCTTTTAATTTTAAAAATGTAGTATAATTCGATAATATTTTGTTTTTTTTTTAAATGAACCCATGAATTTCTCTTACTTATGGATCAAAGGTATCTTCTTTACATCTAGAAAACACCTTAAACAAAATGAAAATTTTGAACTGAAATTTTATAACTACTCATTTAAGTGTTAATTTCTAATATAAACAATTCAATTTTTCATGATTTTATTCAGCTATTCAATAGCATATTTACGGTAACATAAACCGTAACGAAATGCAAGACGTCAATCCACTCATAGAAATGATCATTCTGAAAACCACATATCTATTTTTCTGATCCCAAAATATTGCAAACCACGATTAACCAACAAATTATGGATTTTAGAATTATCAAACTAACATACAACAATGAAAATACCACATACACCTCATATCCAATATAATATGATACACGCCGCAACATATTAATACAGTCATAAAGATCGAAATCAAACATAATTAATATTAACATATATAGTCTCTCCACACTTTAACGTTCTTATAAACCATAAACAGTATTATACATCTCTCTTCAAAAACTTACTTAACACACAATTTATTTAACTGAAACGATTTTGAGGTTTAATTTACTGAAATTTTATATAAAAGCGATTTTACATAAATAATATTCTATAAAATATATATAATTACATTTTCTAAATAAAACAATATGTTAAATATTAACGAATCCACTCGCCGCGCGTAGCGCGGCCCGCCCCTAGTAATTAATAAGAGAATCAATTAAGGAGAGACCCACTTGGAGAGGAGTGGGTCACTTGACGCTACAAAAAAGATATAAAGATGTTGTGTATAGGGAATAATCAAAGATTTGGTATCATAGTTGGTAAAATACGGTTTCTGACCCCACAAAACCCAGCTTCGACTCCCTATTATGACACATTAATTGTTTTTTGACTCCAGTAAAATTCACTTCTTGTGACCAAATGTTTATCTTCTCGTATAAAATCGGCATAAAGACCAATCTTCAATAAATTGTGCATAACTTTGATCTAACCGATAGATTGACCTTAAACGAATAATATTATACACGGTGTCAAAAATTGAGTTCAGTCTCACTATAGCAAGTCCTCCATCCATTGCTAAACTTCTAGCTCATCTACACAGTTTTGAATCTTCAATATCATTTTTGCATCCAATTTGACCTTTTTATTCAGTTAGGTCTAGACCATGTAGAAACACTAAATAACACCAAAAGACTTCAAACACACATAATTTGACTTAACAAAGAATCAAAACATAGGTTATAAACTAGTAAAAACATTGATATATCAATATCCCACACTTTACCCTTTGCTTGTTTTCAAGTAAAGACAAACAAAACATCAAATATGGTGAAAAAGTTTGAAAACATGGGAACACACATATCCTTTAGAACACTATTTCACCTCAACCAGTTGTAAGCCACATCAAAAACCACCACCTTATAAGAAACTTCCATATATTCGACAACAGCTTAGCACCCTAACTATTTTCAGGCCACAACTCATAAGAAATATCCAAATTCACCACCACTGACCTAATTTAAGAACTTAAGGTACAATCTCATCGAGGGATTATCGATGATAGGACACGTGGGCTCTTACCCATTCAGGTTTCTGATCACACATACAGTTTTACTTTGTTTTATTTTCCTCTCACTTTTCTCATTTCTCTTAGTCGATTTCTCCTTACATTGCAGGATAACAGTTTCTTTTATCTATAGACTGAGTTTATTGGACAGACCTCCAAGAGATACAAAAACTAATGATGGTAACCACATCTTTTTGACATTTATCCTTTCTTTTTATTTTTATTTTTTTGAAGTGCACACAGACTAGTCTTTCGAGATCCCAAGAAAGAACCTGATCCAGTATATACCAAGTTCTAAGACAAGATAATCAAATAGATTAGTTAGGAGGTCAGTATTGGATCCTTAAAACACCCTCACAAACATGAATATTATTAGCAGATCAATCTACTTAAGAATTGTCTATGTTGTACATACTCCAATTAGTAACTGAAAGAATGGTCACTAAGGGCAGCATTATTGGAGGCATGTTAGTGGGTTTCTCAACCAATAAAAAAAATTAGAGAAAAGGGAAAAAGTAGAGAGAAAAATAAAAAGTAAAGGATAGAAGAAAGATACGTAGCTTCCTAAAGAAACGATGGTGATTTGGTGAGACACTCATTCACTGATTTATCAAATTTCTAATGTGTAGAATAGTTACAAAAATAAAACAAACTTAAATAACATGAGATCATTTTTATTAGTTAAGATACTGAGGGGATTATCTAACCGCCGCACATGCTCTAAGATATTAGTTATATGGTTAGTTCCACGAAAAGTTCATAGTTTCCGACTAGTCTTAACTCAATAAAATAGCTGAATCAAAAAATAAAAAGAACAAAAAATGAGCAACTACGTTCGTAAACAATAAAAGACCCTCCTCCATGTTTACTTCACACTGCATTAGTGTGAAAATAAATTAATAAAAAGGTGTAAAAGAGGAAAACAAAAGAAAATATGTATAATTGATCTAGAAATGTGATCGATCAAAAACTCCTTTTCGCACATTATTTTTTTTTTGGAAAAACCTGAAACACACTAAAACCAAACACAAAAAATTAGTATGTTAGTGAAAATAAAAATAAAAATAAAGTATGTAAAATTACCAATAGATTGCCTCCCACTAAACTTTTTCTAAAAGTTATTAGCTTAATTTTTTGGTGTTAGTCATAAGAATCAAAAGGTTGAGATAATGCATCTTTGATTCTTCTTCTTATTAGACAAGAAACAAGTATGCAAAGGAGTACACTACTATCTTCTCCTTATGAAGAAGACACGAAGTATGCAAAGAAGCGTACTACTGTCCATGGGAAATGTATATATTTCTCATCATGGAAATTCACTACAAGTGTAGCATATGTCACAAAATTAATCCTTGATGGTCAGATTTTCATGAGAATCAAATTTATTTGGTGAAAAAACAAAGTCAAGGTGCAAACAAAGTTTTTTTAAAAATATCAACCTTACCTCCATCAATTATGTAAAACACAATATCCACATTCTCATAATTGTGAAAAAACAAAACCAAGGTGCAAACAAAGTTTTTTTTAAAAATAGTCAACCTCATCTCCATCGATTATGTAAAACACAATATTTACAATTTCATAATTTTTTTCAACCTCAGGTTCTCTTTTTTTCATTCAAGATTTATTCCATTAAGTTCATATCCTAGATCAGCTAGTTCAAGAAGAGACTAGATTTCTAAAGCATCAAAAGTCAAATTCGAGATCAACTGAAGCACAAAGATATTCATGTTAAAGCACAGTTCATGTTCATCTCTAACAATTTTTTGTACTCTTTAATCATCTAGTCTTCAAGTCTCACATATCAAATTAAGACACCCATTAGTAAGCAAAAAGATTCAAAATTAGAGGTAAGAGCACTTCTAACAAAGGTTTGTAGGACACTATTAGAACAGTTAAATATTCAGAAAAAACAAAAGTAAGTGAGAGAAGATAGAATCGGTTTGTTGCAGATATCTCTTCTGATACTACATTTTTACAGGTGTCAACACTTAATTGATTCACTTTTAAATAAATAAAACAAACAAATTTATTATCTACTAAAACCAGGATAAAATTTTAATTTTAAATTTTTTGGATATTTTAGTGGGCATCTACCAATAAGGATGCTATAACATCTTAAAAATAAGTTAAGTGACTAATATCATAATCAAATTAATATTTTGTCACATATTGTTAAGGTTTTTGTTGTATCTTATTTACAAGGTGTTTTGCATGCGCATGCAAACATAAGTATTTAACTTATTAATACATGCATTACTAATTTAAAGACTATGATGATAAATTATTATTTATGTTATCATTTATCTTATTATAAATACAAAATTTTATTTGCACACTATATTCATTATTAATAAGTAAGTCTTAAAAATACTTAGTGTTCTCTTTTCATTTTTTTAAAAATTTAAGAGTTTTATTTAATTAATATTTAGTTATGAGTTTTTAATTTGTAACTTTTTATTAAAAATATTTTTTGGATAACAACACAATATAGATATGAATTATCTTTTTTATTTAAAAAATATTTTTTTTTATTTTAGATAATTCTTATTATTATTAATTTAATCACTTATCTAGTAAAATAAATGTTAGATTGTTTTTGTTTGTTGGCTAATTTATGTATTTTATTCATAAATGACATAAATAATATTAACCGCTCTAACTTTTAATAGTGAGAACTCAAATACAAAAAATTAATTCACAAATAATAGTATAGATTTGCTACTAATCATATCTAGTATATATAATGAAAATAGTTCATGAGGCTTACGAGTTTTAGTATACATATCTATATCTATAATAATAAAGTTGGCTTCTCTCCCTTCTTAAGAGGCCACATCAGCAAAAAGAAGAGGGCAAAAATTGCCACGTGGATTCATAAAAATTCTCAAAGGGTCTTTGATTTTGAGTGAGGTTTGTTGTGCGTTGGTATTTTGGTTTCATTTTGAGGATGGGCTTTTAGAAAGCCCAACACAAATCAAGGGCAAATCAGGGTTCTTCTTCCTCTTCTCACATTCAACCGCCGATATCCTATCCCAGAAAACTCAAGCATACATCTTCTCACCGTTACATATCCACCAATAGGCTTCTGGACTTCTGTGATTTTCACCAATCGTACTACGTTTGTAATTGTTTTCTTATTATCATGGCTAACTCATCTACCATTCTTGCTGATCTGAAGTCCGGACGTTGTTCATCCATGGTAGACCTGCGGCTGCTCAGTTTTGGGAAGCCAGATGGTGGCGGCCTCATGGGAGTAGATATGCTTCTTCTGGATGCTACTGTTATCTAAAGTCATGTTCATCATTGTTTTGAACACCAACGCAGATGCTTAGATTCATATTTATCCGATTTATGCTTTTGGTGTTATGGTTTTTTTTCTCTTTGCGATATGTTTTGAATCATGTTGTTTATTATTATTATTAATTTTGTAATTGTTTTCAGTCAGCTACCATTAAGTATCATCGACGTCCCACTTTTCTGCGATCTTGAATGCGGGTTCTATATACTTTTCACATCTAAACATATTCGATTTCAAAATCTGCACTGACATTTGCATGTTTGACAAAAAAAAAAGATTAGTAACTGGTGAGGACTAGGCTGACTTAGGGGGTGTTATTCAATTAGTGATTTAAAATCAATTTTAAATATTTACAATCTATTAGATTTTTAAATTTTTAAATTGTTAAAGTTGATGAATTCTAAAATCTATACAATACCTCTTGGATTTTGAGTTTAATCATTTATTCATTAGAATCCATCACTGATGATTTGAAATCCACTTATATTACAAAGAATTTTAAAATCCTTAAAAGTTGAATAACACCAGATTTTAAAACCCAAAATTCAATCATAGATTAAATAACACTGAATTTTAAAATAGAATTTAAAATCATCAATTGAATAACAGTGAACTGTATTTAGATTTAAACTCTTTTACATGATTGAATAACACCATCTTAAGTTTTAGGATTTCTTCCCTAGATTCATACAAGTTTCGATTATGAAATGAAAGCAGCGTTCTTTTCTCGGTTTCAAGAATCAGAAGCACTAAGTTGTTTTTGATTTTTCTTTGTTTTAGTGGCTGAAACCATTTTCGACTTTTTGTTATTTTTTATGTTGTTGCAGGGAATATCAACGATCAGATCTGCAAATGATTTACAGTATATAACGTCTCCTGAGCGGCTCAAACCGACTGCGGACTCTTACACCAATCATGTAGGTTCTCCAAATTAAGTTTTAAAACACAATGCCATTAACTATTTACTGTTTTTACTAGCCTACCAGTCTCTTTTTCTTGAAGGCAGATGGAATTTTGAGTGGTTTGGAATCTTTGGATACAACACCATGCGGCACTTGCTGCTTGGTCTATATTGTAGTCAATTTTCTTACTTTGTAGCTTGGTTATTAACATTCAGTTTATATCTTGAGATTCTAAGCATTCTTCTATTCTTCTGGGACTGTGGCAGGAGCTTTCCTTCATCATTTGTGAGTCTATCAAATATGGACGTTGTCATTAAGGAGGCTATAGCGCAAAGGAAACCACCGATGTCAAACAGCTAAACATGGTATATCATTTTCCTGAATGGTCTAAGAGTTCCACTTGGCAAGCCATACTAAGCCACATTCTAACATTTTCCCTCCTCACATTTAACAATGTAACCTTGTGATGCTGTTGTTCTCGGCTTTCAGGTGAATCTGAATCGATATTCTTCATGATATCATAATGTTAATCTTCATACGCTGTATGGGCATTGTCTTTAGTCAAGGCAAACTTTCACAATAAAAGATAGGCAACCTCAACTGTATGCTTCATAGACATCATTGGGTTTGTTGGTGAGAAGTCCACCTTCAGTGACCATGATACAATGCTTTCTTCATTAAAACTGATTTGTTTGCATATTACAATGTTTTCCAAAACCTGAATCCCAGGTACAACTATTCAACAAGTACAAAGCCTCCGTGAGAGAATTAATATGCCCAACACTAGCGTTCATAAAAAGCCTCTTCACAATTTACTACTTTTTACCTTTAAGTTTCATTGTTGATTTTCTATCATAAGTCCACATTCTCTGTTATTAAACTGTACACTGAAAACCAATATCTATATGAATGTGCTACAACAAAATTAATTAGCTCTTTGCGTCCATATTTACTAAGGAAGACGACATCTCCTCATGAAATCAATCTAACTCAAAACGTTCTTAGCACACCAGAAAAAAAAATTAACAACAGAGTAAAAAGGGAAGCTAAAGAAATAACGATTAATCCAACACGATCATCTAATTTATGGAAAATAAACTTGGGAAAACTGTTTTTTTAGACCAAATAGGTTTGGATATTGTCCCTTTAGGCTAAATTATATTTTGTACCAATTTTGACTCTAATGCCCTTTATGTATTTTCGAAATTATTAAAAAAAAAGATTTATGAAGCAAATTTTTTTAAAAAAATAGTACATAATGGTGAAATCTCTATATCTATATAGTGATATTTTTTTCTTGTTTTAAAAATATGTAAATAATAATTTCATATATCTATTCTACCAAAATTAGAATATGTATTCTACGGATTAGAATACGGAATCCACTTTTTTCACTATTTCTACGAATTGCAGAATATGTTTTCTACGGAGATAACATGAATCTAAAATAGTTTGGAATACACATTCCACGCTTATCATATAGTTCTAAAAAGAGTAGAAGTTGAAATCTAAATTCGTACTTAAATCTAAGACAAGTAGAAGT
>CAKOAT010145266.1:0-48494 GCA_932364175.1 Eruca vesicaria subsp. sativa | reverse complement strand
GGAAAATTCGATTTTTTTTTAAGAAAAGGAAAATTCGATTTTAAACAAAAGAGAGAGGAAAATTCGATTTCAAGATTTTTATTTTTTAATTTTTAATTTTTAAAAATATAGCAAGAATATCTTAGAAAATATTCTATTACCATATTTAAAACTCCATTTTTTTTAAAAAAAAAAGAAAAGTCGATTTTGTTTTAAAAAAAAAGGAAAATTTGATTTTAAAAAAAAGAGGAAAATTCGATTTCAAGATTTTTATTTTAAATTTTAAATTTTTTTTAAAAAAAAAGGAAAATTCGATTTTTTAAAAAATAGAGGAAAATTCGATTTCAAGATTTTTATTTTTAATTTTTAATTCGATTTCAAAATTCAGTTTCCTTCGTCTTTTTTTCCCCCGATTTCAAGATTTTGATTTTTAATTTTTAACGATTTTTAAGTGAATTTAAGGGCATTATTGCCATTTAGAAAATATTTAGCCTAATGGGACAATAAGTTAATGAATTTAACTTAAAGGGACAATGTCCAAACCTATTTGGCTTAAAAAAACTATTTTCTCAATAAACTTCTATGCAACATGATTTGCTCATAATTACACTTCTACATAACTGCTCCTTTAACATGAAAGAAATCCAACTGCATCGGTTATAGAAAAAAAGATTAGTAACTCAATCACATTATTAATTTTCGTTTTCAAAATATATGCCAAGAAAGCACAGTCACAAATGAAACTCCCACCATAACAGAAAATATCAAACAAATATTCGCTATACATCTCACTAACTCCGCCGTCATACATGTGACCTAAAAATTGACCAACACATCCGACCTTAATAACAAACGCAAAAAAAGGAAAAAATAAATCACAATGTTCCATTTTCTATGTCTATCTCTCTATACTTGAAATATTGGATACATTTGAATGAAAAACAAATAAAACTCGCATCGAACTCGCATCTACAAATGCTGGAACGAAGCAAAAGGTCTATTCATGGAGTGAGATCACCTGACTAGAATGCTATCTGACCAATTATACATGCACAAGACAACTAGAGCAACAATAATATGTCACTGATCCAACATAAATAATCGATGTGAGTGTGACACATGCTATTACTATAAGTAACTGACAAAATTTATTTTCGTTATTAAGTGAAATATAAAAAAAAAATTTCAAGAATGTATTTTCCCTTCTTCTGATAAAAATCTGGTTAACATTAAACCAAAAAAAAATCTCGAGAAGATAAAACACGCTATATTAAGTAAAGTAAATTATGTTAATTTTGTTAAGGACATTTTTGAATAAAAACATTGTTAGACACAAATTCATAATCACGGATAGATTACATTCAGATATACCACAATCAAACATAAAACTTTAACACACAATTAAAAAATATTAAATACAACACATATAGTCTCATGTAAGTGAAAAAAAGATCATGTATCTTTCATTAAAAATATAACTGAAATGAATACTAAAATTAAAGAGTACAATGTCATAAAATATTGTTGATAACGAATAAAAATCCAAACACGTAAGAATTATAAAAAAAGGTCAAATGTTAACAAAATAAATAAGTATAACCTAATTAGAAAACAAACTATATTTATTTAATTTGATTTAAAATAAATATTATACAAATTTAAAATATATTTTAATATACAATAATTTAATGTAAATCTCCCCCTCCCCCCCCCCTACTGCGGGCCAACCACTAGTCTCTTTATATTTTACAACATATTGAAGGCTCACTCCCACTTACATCGAAGTCTTTGAGTATGCCTAAATAAACATTTGACCAACAAAACTCCATCTGCTCTTCTCAACCCAAAGCTCTCCACCAACACATAACACCCAAATCTCCTCCATTCTCTATCATTATTACCATTCATATCCCTAAAATCTCTTCTAGAAACACCAATTTGTTCATCTCTCTCCACTCTTACCACTTTCCTCCCTCCTTCCACCCATCCTCCTTCCTCCATTACCCTTCTCATTCTTTCAACCACCACGAAACTCAGCCCCACCGCAGACCCCGGACCCGTCTTCCTCCTCCTCTCACCCGGTACCCGCAAACCTTGAACCGGTCTATACCAATAAAAGCCTCCGTGCCCTTCTTTATCTCCCTTGACCGCCTCCATACCCTTCACATAGCTCGCTTCTCTCACCATATTCGCTTCTACCCTCACCCATCCTTCATCTTCATCATTGTTTTCGTCGTTGGCCTCATCCAAGCTACTGTTTTCGCAGTGGTAGATCCGTTCCCAGTACTGGGATAGTGTTATCCTATAAAACATTGACTTCTTCATCTGATGACTTACACTACAATTCTCCTTCACAAACATAAATGGGCAATACCATTCTCCTACTATCACACTCCCGGACCGAATTGTTGAGACTGAGAATTCGAATTCAGGGAGACGGGCTCTTAGCTCATCGTCTAGCCCTAGAGCTTCTCTAGGTCTCCTCGGATGCAAGCTCCTCGAGGTTCGCAGCTCCCATCCTTTCTTCTTGAGAAATGAAGGCGGTGTACCGTCTGGAGCAACAGATTTTGCAAAGAACGTCTTGTCATGATGTCGGTTGATCTTCACTGTCTGATAAATATTTCTTGGATCCAAAGGTCTCGGTTTCTTGTCATGCAAGATATCTGGAAAACAGCATAGTCCTTTCTCTATCTCCTTAGAACACACACAAACTTTCCTGAAAAAAAGAGTGAAGAAGAGTTCACTAAGCTCAATCCTAATTTTTTTCTTATCTTTTTTTTTTTATCACCAAACCGGTAGAGCACCAACTCGAATCTGAATTTAAATCTTAATGATTCGGATTTTACTGCGTTTTTTTTTGTATCTTACCCTTTGTGTCTGCCTCTAGCGTGAACAACGTAATACCGGTTTGAAGACAATGGTTGATCGAGAGCTGGTATGAACAAGACCTTCTTAACCGAAGTCTCTCTGTTTCCAGAACTGTCTGTGTGAACAACTGATAAGATCTTGTCTTGAGGGAACGGAAGCTTCTCGATCTTTGTCCTCTTACACATCCCGAAACAGAACGTGTCATCTGTTTCTGCTTCTTCGTCTGTGATAACTAGAACGCCGGAAAACGGACCCTCCGGTGACTCCTCCGATAGTGTCTTCTGATATTTTCTAAACTGCGACAATGCCCTCGTCACATACATTTTTGTTCTCGAAGAAAAGGAGTTAGTGAATTATGAGGAGGTTTAGAATCGACCTAATGGGTTTTATCAATGATTTGCAGCAATATAAGACGAGATTTCAAAGTAGTGGGGTGACTAGATGGAACTTTTGGTCGTGATGGGTAAAGTTATGTAACTAAAGTGTTTGTTGATTGGCAGGTCTTGCCTTTGCTTTCTAAAAGAAAAGTAAAGAAGATAAAGCTAAATATAAACAGTCACATTCCACTCTCACTCTCTCAGTCTCACATCATCTCGAACAAAAATTCTATAACTTCAAATATAAAAATTTTACTCTCCAAAAAGAAAATTCAAAACTTTAAATTTAATTTTTTTAGTGAAATTTCATATTTAAAGTTCCAATATTCAAACTCTAAATTTGAATTTTTATCTTTTTAATTGTATTTTGGTCCTTACAAGTACAAATAAAATTTATAATTCATAAATATTTCTTGTTTATCATTTTAATCCTTAAAATTTTTATATCTCATAAATATTTAAAATTAATATTTTTTTTATAAATTTAAGTTTTAGACATAAAACTAAATAAAATTTTCTAATAAAATTTAAAATATTTGTTTGTAGTTTAGTATTCAAAAACAACTGTAATTAGACAACAAGAATGTGGTATTGTGCTTTTAGTTAATATTTAATTATGCATTTGTATTTATAATTTTATTTAATCGTGTAATATTTCTTAATTAATATTGTTTTATATATATATATATATATATATATATGTGTGTGTGTGTGTGTGTGTGTGTGTGTGTTTGCTATTTATATATGTTTTATGAATTTACGTTAACTATGACAAATATAAGAAGCATAATGTAAAATACAAATAATTTTGAAATTAGATTTGAAATTTTGCTTTTGGAGAAGAACACGTTGAAACTTCAAATATAGAATTTTAAAAACTTCAAAATAAAAAGTCTTTTTAAGATGCTCTCAGTAGCGACTTTATGTCTATCGTTAATTGAGTTAATTTTACTATTCTAAACTTTTGAAATTACAATTTTCTTTCGAAAACTCCATATTTATTGGCACAAAACTTGGATTCATCCTCTGTGGCGAATTATATAATTCACCTCACTTCTTGTGACGAATCAATATGCCATGTAGGATTAGTAAAAAGAAAAGTATTAAAATTTAAACAAAAAAAGAAAATAGCCTAGAAAGAAAAGGAACTAACGATTTTTTTTTTTGATAAAGGGCTTAGCTAACGATTGTTACACAGCCGTTAACAGTTTTGAGAAGAAACAAAATCTGATCTCTTCTTCATCCATCGATTTCTTCTTTTTCCCTGCAAGGACTCCCAAATAATTCTTAGCGTGACTAACAGGTTGGAGCTATTATCACATCAATTCCTTAGAGAAACATAATTAACTTCAAGTCAAATTATTGTTTGTTATACATCTCTTGATCATATAGTTATAAGCTTTGAGTTGTTAGATCTTCTTTAATCACGTCTATGAATGATCATATTTGATCTTCGTTTAGATCTTCTGATTATTAAGTCTATGTGTAATACATAGCAATAGGAAGAGATTGAGTTAATTATGTTATGCTATGTTTTGTTGCTTTATTTTGATGGTGACAAAAAAAATCGCAAACCAATGATTATTGCCACACCATTGAAACCACAATTGTTTTAGCAATAACTAATAACAATGGAAAAACAAAATAAACTGAAGAATAGAAAGATTAACTCTAGAAGTTGATATTGGAACGTTGGCAGGTTTGTTGGAACATAGACATATTAAGTTTCAACAGAAAAAGAAAAACATGAGAGAATGAGATATTAAAAGTAGGGGTGGGCACAATTACTTGCTACTCGGCTTGTACTCGCTACTTGTTTCGTACTTGGCTCTTAAAATCGAGTACTCGTTTTGTTCAAGTCAAGTATCAAGTCATTTATTTCAATTACTTGCAAGTACAAGACAAGTACCAAATACTAAAATAAAAGTAACTACTTGGCGTTGTTGGCTTGTTACTCATGACTTATTACTTGATTTATTATCCGTTTTTATTCTTAGACAAAAAATCTCTAAATTATAATCAAAGTACTTGTTTATAAATTAAATGAAATTAAAAGTGATATATTATAGAAATATTTTAGAGTTTTCTTTCAATTTTATATTTATCATATATCGATTTAAAACATATAAAACATAAATAAATATTCTTTATTAAAAATTGTTTAGATTATAATTGTAACTAACTAAGTTGTTTTAGAATTCATATACAAGGTTTAAGTAGCAAAAATAATAAACCATTATTAAATAATTTACAAATAATTATAGAATCATTTATAAATTAGTTCAGAAGCAACAAGTAGTAAAACATGCAAGTACTTGCAAGTATATCATTTTTAGCAAGTACTTGTAAATGCAAGTACTCGTTTTTAATAAACCAAGTACAAGTCTAAAATTTTATTACTCGAACAAGTCAAACCAAGTACCAAGTACGCCAAAAATGGCAAGTACTTGGCTTGTGCCCACCCTAAATTAAAAGTAAGAACATAGGTTTTTTTTTATTGAATTCACTTGGAGATGAACTAACATATCACTTGGAGAGTGGCAACTTATTTTTTTTGTAATAGAGAGTGGCTACTTACTTTTTCTGTCTTGAATCCACTTGAACATGAACTAACATATCACTCTGATTTTTATTAATCTTCCTGCTCTCTTTGGGTAAAATATTTAGTGACCAATTAATATAATTAAAGGTTGGAGAACATAGATACCCATAATGCACGATGCTTCTTCTTGCCGTACCATTTGGGCACATTTCCTCTAATTAGGTTTTAGCTCGGACTGCTCTTCTTCTTTTCTTAAACCTTGCAATGCAAGTCTCATTCTGCATCTTCTTTAAGAGATTAGGCTGACCTCTCACAAAATTAGCATTTGTTTGGAGAGAAGCTTATCATCAAATATCCATGTCGTATTTTTTCTTTCACATTGATATCGACAAACAAAGAAGCTTATCACCAATTTTACATAAGGAGTATGCATTGTAGTGTGAGCTTTATTGAACTTTATTTGCCGATTTCTAAACTTCAGTATAAACCAATTGGTTTTACTCTTCAATTCAGCTGTTGTGTTGTCACCAACACACATAGACGAGATTAATAAGAAACACATGTATACTCCATAAACCAGCAACCAATAGTAAACAATTCCATCCCTCTGAGAAACACCCGTTCTCTGCTTCACCAGAAACACACGCCGCTTGATATCATCCGGTCAGGACGGATGAAAATACCAATTGAGAAACTGGAAACCATGAAACTCCGCCTAAGAAATCCAGATGAGACATAAAACCATCGACACAGGCCGACAGAACAAAGCCGACACAAAGGAAACGCGCAAAGCAACTTGGATGTCCCGGAACAGAACACTCCCAAAGGGAGACAAACACGACGCTGGATTTGACCATAGCCAGAGAAAATATTGCAGTGGTGAAATCACCATGGAAACAACTGATAATTGTTTGTATTCACCATGAAACAAGAGAAGTGCAAATAAATGCAAACAACGATTGGTGTAATCCAATCTCACCATCAACAATCGGGAAAGCCCCATCACGACAGTATAAACACTTGTATTCCTATTTTCTCTGTGAGATGAAGAAGAAGAAGCCGTCAATGGAAGGCGTTAGCTTCTGTTTTTTAAGCTTTTTTTTTTAGCACCCCTCTTTTTACTAATCCTACATGGCAGATTGATTAGTCACAAAATATGAGGTAAATTATACAATTCACTACAGGGGGTGAACCCAAGTTTTGTCCTCTAATCTATGTGCCAGCGAAGCTTGAATAATGTCGATGGTTTGATATTCCGTAAATTTGGTTTCACTAACTGTTAAAACATTTTTATATTAAATAATTATTCAACTTATTAATTAAAAAATTATATACATATTTATTGCGACTCATAATTATAGATTTCTAGCTTGTGGTGGATGAAGAAACAAATGACAAAGAAGAAAGGTGTAAATAAACTGAATATGCTTTCCTCTTGATCTCAAACTTGTACACAAGGTATATATATATATTCCGTATGATGGTTTAACCGTAAACCCTATCGGACTTTACTAACATAGCCCAATACTCCCCCTCAAGTTGGAGCATGAAGATTGAGAATGCTCAACTTGAACACTAAAAACTCAAATTGTTGTCTCCCTAAAGCCTTTGTTAGAAGATCAGCCAGCTGTTCATGAATGCGAACGTGACTTGTTGCAATTGTACCATCAAGGACTGCATCTCTAACCGCATGACAATCAGATTCAACGTGTTTCATTCTTTCATGGACTACGGGGTTGGCTGCTATGTATATGGCTGCCTGACTATCGCAGAAGAGACGAACGAGATGTGCTTGAGGAAACCCAAGTTCTTTGAGCAGTTGTAGAAGCCATAATATCTCATCCAAGGTGTGTCGCATGGCACGATATTCGACCGAAGAACGAGAAACCTTGTCCTGCTTTTTAGATTTCCAAGATATAGGAGAACCACCAAGGAAAGTTACATATCCACTCAATGAACATCTTAACAAAGGGCATGCGTTCCAATCAGAATTACAATATGCAGTGAGAGTCAAGATCGTGTCTGAGCGAAACATAATCCCCTACCCAGCAGTACACTTAAGAAAACGAACAATGCGCAGAGCAGCTTCCCAATGAGCCTCTCGTGGTGCATGTATAAATTGTGAAAGATTATGAACCGAGTATGAGAGATCTGGTCTCGTGATCAGGAGATAAATAAGTCGCCCAACAAGACTTCTATAGCGAATTGGGTTGACCAAAAATGGACTCTTGTCGTTGGCTAGACCATGTTGTTGCTCCATCGGAAAATAAACGGGTTTGGACCCAAGCATACCTGTATCTTTGAAAATCTCCAATGCACATTTGCACTGTGACAGGAAAATGCCTTCATCGTTTTGAGCCACTTCCAAACCGAGAATTTTTTTAATTTTCCGAGATCTTTCATGTGAAAACAAGTTCCCAAATACTCTTTGAAAGAGCTCAACTCTGACGGATCATTACCAAAAATCAACAAGTCATCAACGTAGATGAGAACCCTCAGCTAGATCTTCCCACAAGTGTAAATGAATAGAGAATAATCAGATTAAGATTGCCGGAAAACGAACTCTTTTAAAGCTGTCGTTAGCTTTTTAAACCAGCAACGTTGAGCTTGTTTAAGACCATATAAAGACTTGTGCAGACAACATACTTTATTTGGCTGAGAATGACGAAATCCCAAAGGGAGTTTCATATAAACTTCTTCCTCAAGATCTCCATGTAAAAAAGCATTATGTACATCCATCTGATGTACTTCCCATTTATTAACGACAACAATTGTGAGGAGTGAACGAATGGTAGTGACCTTTTCAACCAGTGCAAATGTTTCAGTAAAATCTTCTCCCTCTACTTGATGATTACCGAGCACAACCAGCCGTGCTTTAGGACGTTCTATCGTGCCATCAGCTCGATATTTATACTTATAAACCCCACTGATTTCCTAGAGCTTCTTTACCTTCAGGAAGATCAACTATGGTTTTATTTTTCTCGAAAGCATCAACTTTGCAGACCATAGCATCTCGCCATATCTTGTCATGTAATGCTGCTTTGTAACTCTTAGGTTCAACTCCAGCGATAATAGCGGCCAAGAAAGCTTGATGTCCTGGAGATAACACATCATCTGACATATAATGTTCAAGTAAGTAAGGAGTGTTACCTGAGACCATAAAGGACAAGTCTGATGAGTCGGTGAGAATAGGATCAGGGAGTGTATTATCAATGCAGCGGATATTCTGCTGTGGTGTTTTCATTCTACACGACTATTCTGCTGTGGTGTTTCAATACAAGACGTCAGATGTATAATGCCGTGTTGTTGAAAGAAGGTACCTAAACACATGTATTCAGTACCGTTGTCGCTACAAACCGATTTGACGCTGAGACCAAACTGATTCTTAGTATATGCACAGAAGTTTTGCAGAACTTATCGTACTTCTGATTTTTCCAAGAGAAGATAAAGCCATACTGTGCGAGAAAAATCATCGACGATTGTCAAAAATTAAATAGCACCACACGTGGATGGAATGCGGTATGGTCCTCAGACATCAACATGTATCAACTCAAAACATGTTTTAGTTTTATTGAAATTATCATTACAAATTTCTCTTGTCTGTTTAGCCCGGAAACACACGTCACAAGGACCCGGGTTAGACGATTTTAAAACATCATAAAATGGCAAAGATGAAAACACAGAAAACGCTGGATGTCCCAACCGTTGATGCCAGAAAGTCTGGTCAGAAACTACTTCAACTATGTTAGATAATACACTCCGTCCCGTTATTCACCGGCTCCAATCAGGGTCCTCATGAAACGGTCCTGGACAATACACAAAGTGTCAGTAAACATCGCGACACAATTCTTCAGTTGCTTAAGAAGTTCAGATACAGAGATCAATGAACAATTGAGATCTGGAATGTAAAGAACGTTAATAAGCGAGACTGTATCGGTGAAAGGTAATACTCCTTTACGAACAGAATATGTTTTACTTTCATCTGGAAAACCCACTAAACACGGAGGTGTATCAACAAGATCAACAAGTAAAGATAGATCTCCTGCCATGTGATGGGAAGCGCTGGTGTCGATAATAATGTCACCTAAGAACTTACCGGAGAGTTTGTCTTTTGTTTCACACTCGGTTTTTTCTTGAGCAAGCAAACTGATTGCCATCCATTGATCGGCAGTGAGTTCTGGAAAGACCGAAGAATGAGAACAAGTCGCCTGAGAAATATTCGCCAAGGCTTTTCTGCGACTGCAACAGACCCCGAGCCGCCACGACCACCGTGACTGCTTCCTCTTCCACCGTTACGAGCGTTTCGCTCGGTTACCCACTCAAGGTACCCTGTTAGATTCCAGCAGAAAGCTTTCTCGTGTCCCGAGCGACTGCAATGTGAACAGAGCAAGCATTCTCTGTTTTTGCTTCCAACCGGATCAATACGTAGCTCAGAACCAGAAACATCCCCTCGTGTAGTAACCCAATAGCATCTGTTGATTCATGCGACTTTGGAGCGGTAAGTCTTTTCTCTTCCCTTATAACTCGAGAATACTCATGTTCCAGGTCTGGAGAAGGTTCTGCATCGATGATGGAGGTGATCACGTTAGCGAATCGTGATTCATCAAGACCCATGACAAACTGTTGTACTTTCTCCTCCTCACTTTCTTTAGCAAACTTGGCGGAGGCGCCGCTAGGACACACCGGAATAGGTTTGTATGTGTAAATTTCATCCCATAGTGTCGCCATTCTCCCGTAATAATCAATTACGGATTGACCATCTTTACGACATGATGCAAGTTGTGCTCGAAGATGATGAACTTAAACCTTGTTCCCCACGGAAAACCTCTTCATTAGGATTTCCCACAACTCGTATGCGCTTGTAAGAAACGAAACTGTAGATCGAACCTGAGGAGTAGTCGAAGTTCGCAGCCATCCAATAACCATGGAATTCACCGATGTCCAAGACTCCAAATCAGCTCCAGCGGCGTCAGGTTTGGCAATCGAGCCACCAACGAACCCAAATTTCTTCTTAGCGCTAAGAGCGTTCAACATCTCAGAAGACCACTCATTATAGTTGTCTTCTGTTAACGAAACAGAAGTAATCATTACCCTTGGATTATCAGAAGGGTACAAAGAGTACGGCATAACCACCTGGGAAACACCACCATACTTAGAAGTCGCAACCTCTTCACTCATGTTTGGAGGTAGAAGACGGCACAAACAGAAACAAGCTCAAGCAGAAGAGAAGCTCTAACTTGAAGAGAAAGAAAATGATAGAAAAGAAAACAGGGAAAGCAAAAAAAAAAAAAATTAGGGTTTCAGGATATTTGCTCCGATACTATGTAAATAATCTGAATATGCTTTCAATGGTTTGTTCAAAAAAAAAAACTGAATATGCTTTCCTCTTGATCTCAAACTTGTACACAAGATATATATATATATACATTCCATATGACGGTTTAACCGTAAACCCTATCGGGCTTTACTAACATAGCCCAATAAAAGAAAGAAAGAAAAAGAATAAAAGTTAGAAACAAGCTTCGTTAACAAAAAGAAAAGAAAGAACAAAACAATTTAAAAGATAACGGTGAAGATAAATGTAGATGTTTTTTTTTTTTAGTTGATTCTCTACGGCTTTCATTTCGAGAGATCTCTATAAGTAGTTGATAAGTTATTTCTGTATATATGTCGCTTACATTAACTTTAATTTATATTCTCTTTATATTTTTATCAAAATAAATAGGAAAAATATCTATAAAACTTCAAAATTACTTTAATGTAGTTTTACTTATAAAACATGTTTTTTCTAAATAATTCACAAAATAATTTTGGGCATTTATTTTTAAAATTTGAAAAGTAAGTTAATAGTTTTCTTAGAAAATAGGGTGTCTCAAAATAGGTCCTAGATTTTTTTTTCGTGATATTATTTAAATAATATATGATATTTTTACAAAAATGATTGTAGGCAAGATAACATATATTAAAAAACGAAGGTGTATTATTTTTTACTTTTGATCAAATATTTATACAAAGCTTTTTAAAAGGGATAATTTGAAAAATACCTCAAGTATAGTTTAAAATTTGAAAAAATATACTTCAATTTTTAAGGTTTGGATACTACACTTTTGTTTTGAAGACCCTGATATCCGGATGCCTCGAGAAGATCCGACTGGCGCCTAATGACCGTCCGGGTAATCTGAGCCAATAAGGGCCCGCCGGAGGCCGCCGAAGGCATCCAGGGATAAGACACTTTTATCCAAATTTAAAAATATTTCATACTCAAACAATTAAAATACAAATTAGAAATTACTATTATTATTATTGTTTAAGTTTATGATAATACAATCTTCCATATTTCATGTACTCTCATCGATCCCCTTCAGTAGACAGAGAAAAAAAATTCTGCCAAAACAGCATCAAAGTATTTGGATTTTATAATTGGTCCAAGTAGCTTCTTGGAGAGGCATCTTCTCTCATGCCCCTATTTTTTTAAAGCTAATCTCTTATGAGCTCACAAGATCTCTTACCCCTATTTCATAATTCTTTTTTTTGATCAAAACCCAAACCCCCAATTAAATCATTCCCGATGTTCAAAACTAAACAAAAATCCCTTCTATGGATTAGTGAACCCTTGGGCAAATATTTAAATTCTATAGTGATCAAATTTCGAAAAAATATATTTTGAAATCGTTTTTAATCATATTTTGATGATTTCGTGAAAATATGAAAATTTATTTTTTTGAGTTTTGAAATACTTTTATCAAATTCTATAAATCAAATAAAAAATAATCACGTTTCCAGATTAATTTTATGATTTTTCGTTTGACATATAAAATTAAAAGAAAAAATGTGTCCTAAAAAGATTAGACAAGGAGAAATAGGGGCATGAGAGGAATTGCCTCATTCTTGGATGTGTGTGTTTATTTACTTAATTTTGTTAATTTCAGAGCAAATATATCCCAACTTATTGTTGACGTTGAGTTGGTGTTCATATATGATGACCACAGTAAACTGGTCTAAACTGTGTGCTGAGGATTCCAAACACCCTTTGATGTTTATGGAATACAGAATGGAAATGTAGAAAATTCATCACTCATGATACACCTCGAACAGTATACATAGATCATTGTACAGTATAAAATATATTATTTTGCATGTTGATGTCTTATGAATCAAAAGAAAAGGAAAAAGCTATATATTGTTTATTCAGGTCTTTCTTTCAATTGATGTAATAATAATCTTCAAAATCATGCGATGAAACTATTGCAGCTCTAGATATTGGCTAGATAAAGAGATGATTTCGAGGAGATTAGATGACAAGAATATACAAAAATCAAATTATACCCAAATATATCCGAAAAAAATAACACACATATAAGCTATACAGATAACAGAGAACCAGAAGAAGAAGATGATAAATATAAATGGAGATCCAGGTGAATGATGGACATAAATGAGGAGACATTGAAAATGGGAAAACATCATTTTTAGCCTTTTTATCAAAATAAATGTAAAATATAGTTTAATAAGATATTATACAGATTTAATAGTACTATTTCAAACAAAACAACAAAAATCTGAAGAATAAATTATATATCTTCAGACTGGATAATTTAGTCATTTTATTTAAATAAAAATGTAGTTTTCAGAAAAACTAAATCAGAGCATAGTTTTCAAAATAAAAGCAAATATAAATGTATTTATCCAAATTTTCCCATTTTAAAAAGCATAACTTAATAAATTTTGATAACCTCTAATATTATACTTTACCAGTATTAAAAAAAAAATTTCTTAAATTTTTATTTTTATTTCTATTTTTGAGTCCGACATGGATATATGTATATATATATATAGTTAAAAGTAAACTAATATGAATTTTTAACCCAAACTAATATGAATTTTATGTTTGAAACTATTTCAAAATAAAATTTAATTTTAATACATATCAAATGTAAAAATTAATTAATATCAAATAGTTTGAGTACTTTTTAATATTATTATCCTTTCATGATTTTTTAAAATTATATTGATTATATCTATTTATGTAACTTCGTACCAACCATCACTATTTATTTTAAGTTGTTTTCTGTAAACCAATATCAAATATATAAAAATAAAAATATATATTTACACATTTAAATGAAGAACCAAACTCATGAAATCAATAATGAAATGTATGTACGTGCTCTCTCAATTTCATTTGTTTGTTTGATTAAAATGTTTTGTAAATTATATCAAATATATATATAAAAATTATGAAAATATATTTACACATTTTAGATGAAGTACTAAACTCATGAAATCAATAAAAATAATCTAGTTTAGTGTAATTAGAATAACATAGTTGTAATTCAGTTTACGAGAATATATCTAACTTAATATACTTACAAAATGAATAACTTGGCCAATCAAAATTCTTACACTCAAAATTAAAGATCTAATCAAAATAACAGCATATTATTAATTATACAAATATTATTATTTACTCTGTAAATATAAATTAGAAATGATTCAAAACATATTAATAAATAAGAATAAAATATAAATCAATCGTTACATATTAGTTCTTTTGTAAAATTTATAATTCATAAGTTTTTAAAGAGTATTTTTATACTCCTTTATGTATTTTGAATATAATCAACAACATTAGTTTATTTTCATTTGATTTTCAAAAATATGTATTAAATGATACATAAACTTACTAAAAATATTTAAAGATCTAAGACATCAACCAAAATAAATTCAATAATAATATTAATCAAAAGTATAATCTATTAGAAATAAAAAAAAATATTATGGTTGAATTTACAGAAGCTAATACACTTAAATAATAACGAATACAGATTAAACATTGTATATCATTCCTTTCTTTTTGTTAACGAAACTCTAACTTTTATCTTTTTCTTTTTTTTTTCTTTTCTTCTTTTTGTCATTTGTGTCTTCATCCACCACAAGCTAAAAAGCTATAATTATGAGTGGCTATACATATGTATACAATTTTGTAACTTAAATCAATATCTAAAATTAAATCATTGTATACTCAAATAATATTATTTATAGGATCATATTAAAAAAAAAAATATATATATATATATATATAAGTTACAGAATGAATTAAAATATAAAAGAAAATACTAATGAAGTATTATAATATATAAATTTGTTAAAATATATGCACAAGTATTATATCTATTTTGTATTTATCTTTATAATAATATTATGAATTATATTACTAATGTCAATAAGACATGTCCTGATTCCATTGTCTACATAAATAGCACGCAAAGCATATACAAACTCATTAAAATATTGAAATACAGTTACAGTAAAAAAAATTTATAAATAATACTTGATAAATTAGTAAACACGATAAGTTCGTAAATTTATTAACCCTTGAATAGAATCTGTTTAATATATAATATAAATCGATAATATAATAAAATAATATTATTTGGAATATCCTATGTAATTTTATGTCCTCATTAAAATTTTATGGCCTATATATATATACAATTTATATAAATACGAACAAACAAAAATTATATTATTTGTTTTATTTTCATAATGGAGTTTAATTATCTCATTTTTCTAAACACTTTAATATATTTTGAAAATATTTAATAAAATTATATCTAAAACTATATTTAAACTCCATAAAACATATTTTATAAATTTAATTAATGTATATACAATAAATTTTCCCTTGCTTATTTTCGAAAAAAATATTCTAGGATATAGCAATCTAAAAAGGAAACTCTTTGTAAATTAATAACTAAATATATATATATATATATATATAAAATAATATAGTCTCAGAATTATTAATTTATACAATTTTTACTGTATATATAACATGATTATATATAGGTTTCGATAGGCAATGCATGTTTCTCTCTGGACAACGTAAGAAGGAACAGTGTTAATCAAAACAAGAAGTCTATAATCCATATGAAAGCCGGTAAAAAAAAATTAAAACAAGAAGTCTCATTTTCGGAAATGCCCAGAAAATCTAAGTGAGACATTAAACCGTAGATACGTCAAAATTTTCAATGAAGAAGCAGCTCAGTATTGTCTCTTTCTCTGTAAAGCATTTTCAGTGGAAATCTTTGATAGTCTCTAAAATAAATAAAAAGTAAAAAAGAGAAATGTAGACTTTTTTTTTGGAGAGATTCTTCTTAACATGTGTCAAGCAAATATTAATTCAATTGTGTCTAGAAAGTATATAACAAAATAAATGATTAAATACTAATATTTTCATTTTTTTTTTGAAAGACTTAGAGCATACACAATGATCTACTTCATTTTTATCGTCAAATATTTATCTTTTCCAAAATGAATAAAAAATACATTTCTTCCAATAATTTACTTCATTTCCTTCTTAAAAAGGAATATTTCAATATATTATTTTTCTAATTTATCATTGATTATTAAAAATATTTTAGAATGTCTCGTACTAATAATTTTACCACACTATTTGTTTAACAATAATACAACAAAATAACTAATTAACAGAAATTAAACATTACCGTATAACAAAATTAGCACCTATAACATAAAGAAAAAAACAAAGAACATCAGATTTGATAAAGAAGTACTAGACAAATATTTCTCCCTCAAGTGATCAATTAAAGCGTTCTGGAGTGAGAAATGAGCTTCTTATCTTTGGTTCTTCAAAATCAAGCTTAAAAACGAATATTTTCATGCTATTTAATGTCAATTTTTTTGCAGTGAAATTTCTCTATGAATTTCAACTGGTGCATTGAAATCATAATCATCTTCAGTTATCATGTTATGTAAAATTATACAAGTAGTCATTATGGGTGGGCCGAGAATTTTTTTTAGTATGGGGCACATTGTATAATTTATATATAGATTAAAGGTTTGTAATAATTTTAGGTTATAAACCAATGGAAAGTAAAAATGAGGGTGGAGCATGTTCCACATCTTCCTCTCACCTGGGTTCGCCTCTGGTAGTTATTATGTAATATATGATATTTTTTTTATAAATGACTGGATCTTTACAAAATTACAAAGCGTCATTATAGGACTCTAAGGACACATTTCAAATTTTTTCAGCATGCTTCTTGTTATGTAGCAAAATATTTTTTTTCAACCAATTGGTTCGTGAATAGTTTTTACTATATTGAACCATTTTTCATATATACTTGGCCAAATAATAGTTGATATTATTTTCTTTTCCTTGAATGAAATAATGAGCAGGAGGTGCAAAACTTTGAACGACATAAGAGAAAAGAAGCAAAAACTCCAATACATTAATGTCATTATTGTTTCCTGGCATCCCAAATATGTATGCCATATCCAAATATCATAACCCGAAATAGCTTCAAGAATTACAGTTGGTGATCCGCTAAGACCCGCATATTGTCCAGTCCAAGCGATATGACAATTTTTTTCAATTCCAATGAATGCAGTCCAAGATACCTGGCTTTTCACCAATGTACAAAAGTCTTGAAACATCGGCATGTGTTGGTTATCATACATATTACTCTAAGATATTTCCACTATAGTTGACAAAACATTTTCATACTGTCCATTGATGTTGATTCATCAATTTTAATGTACTTGTCTATTTCATACATGGTAAATCATAAGTTAGCCTCCGAAAGACATCTGTTGCTTCTGGAAGAAAGGGTAACCCAGTCCCAGTTCATTCCTTTGTTGTTTTAAATAGTTGTCATGATCTTTCACTGCACTAACAATACGAAAGAATACAGAGCGAGAAATACAATATTTCCTACAAGACATGGCTTCATTGTAGTTAGGATTTTCCAAGAAGTAATTGTTGAACAAATTACAATTATCACTTTCATGATCGTGGTGGATAAAAGCACGACAAGAAATTACGCCTCCATAAACCACTTGGTTGCTTTGTTGATCATGAAGATATTATATTATTGCATTGTTATTAGTGATATATAGCAAAGTGTGTCCTTTTTTCTTCTTGGTCGATATTATCGATTATTTTTAGATTTTCATCATCGTCTGAAGAGGAAGAAAGAGCATCCAGATGTAGTGATTTCTGAACTTACGATTCTTTTTAAGAGAAAAAAATTAGTGTGTGAAGAATTAATTGAGTGTGTGATAACCAACAAAGAGTTATGATTGTATATATTGAAACAATTAAAAGAAGCTAAATCATGTCACAATAGATATTAAAACATGGGTATACTGAGTCATTTTTCTTAGAATCAAATTGTGAGAATCTTGAAATTACTTTCCATTTCATTTTCAAAGCACGACAGTAAAAATGTGAGACTCTTACAATAAATTTTTCATTTCATTATCAAATGATGTCATGATAGATTGAAAATGTGAGAATCTTTGAATCAACTTTTCATTGCATTACTAAATCATGTCATAGTAAAAGAAAAATGTGAAAATATTTGAATTCACTTTTCATTATATTATCAAAACCTATCTTAATAGTCTTGTTAGGAATTATGTTAGGCACTATTCGGACAGATAGATAAGGTCTAGGGTCTAACGAAAAAAATCAAAGATTAAGTGGGAATTAAGCGGGGCAAAATTTTAAATTGTTTAACATGTTATAAAACATGTTAGTTCTTAATTTGTTTTATAAAATTAGTACATTTTCATGTTTAAAATTATATCAAACACACTAATATAAAAATATAAACTTAACACAGTATAATTTTCATCAAAATCTTGCAAATAAGTTGCACTTATAATATTTTAGATCAAATAAATAAATAAATAATATTTTTAAAAGAAAATAATAAAATAATAATAAAATATAAATTAGGTAGTCACCTAAGAGACTAAGCAGTCATTTAGGTGGCTAGGCGGACTAAAATCATACATCTGATTTTTTTAACCGATTTGACATAAATCGGGGTGGATGAGTGGTGCCTAGCGCCTAGGCGGATGATTTGTAGAACAGGGCATAATAGATTGAAAAATGTGAGAATCTTTAAATAACTTTTGTCATGTATTTCAAATGATGCCATAGTAAACTGAAATGCATGAGAATCTTTGAATAACTTGTTTGTATTATCAAATCATGCCATAGTGATTACATGTATGGGAATCTTTGAAATTTTTTGCTTTGTATTATCAAATCATGATCAATTGAGAAATATGTGAATACTATCCTGTATAAATAACATCTTGTGTTTTACATTTTCATTCACAACACAGAATCATTTTATTCCTTTTTTATCCACATCTTTTAACTTTATTTACAATGCATCTGTTGTATACACGGAAAAAAAAATCTGTTGTATATACACAAGAAGAAGATAAGCTCTTATACTAAGTTTATACAGAGATATCTCAAGATCCATTCAATGGTGTTTATCAGACGTCCGATCAGTTTTGGTCTCATGTGGCAGAAGCTTATGAGAAAGGAAAAACTGTAAGTTGGAGTGAACATACAAAGAAAACTATTTATTGTCGAATTCATACTATTGAGAAAGCAACAAAGAAAAATGCATGTATGCATCAGACAATGTGAAAACAAACATCCAAGTGGTATTTCAAATAGTGTTGTAAGTGTTTACATTTAATGTAATGTATATTTTGTTTACTTTGCACTAATATTTTTTTTTATTAAATTGATACATAGTTTGAATAACCTAAATTAATGTTTTGGATGATCCAAAATACAAAAGAGGTTGGAAATCGATCATGTATGTAATAATATAAAAACTTTTGAGAAGTGAAAGATACATATCCGCTAGAAAAATATCAAACTCATGTGGCTTGAGAGATACAAAGTCAGAGTTTGAAAATCTTAACTCTAAATAAGTTACACAAGAATCTCTAGGTTTTTCCAATTCATTTTCTTTGGATTTAGATATAAAAAAAAACTATTGTTGGTGGATCTTCATCAAATTAACGGGATTAAAATCCAAACTTAAAAAAAAATGATAATCAAGTATCGATTGTTATTAACACCTTGTAAGAAATAAATAAACATCAATATCTTTATATATTAATCGCATTTAACTTATTGTGTTCAATCCATTTATTCTACATCGTTCATTCTATTTACAATTTACTAGTTAATAATCCATGGTGAATTTTAGTTACTAACGATTGTTGCATATTGTTTGATCCAAAAATGGTGTTTTTTGTAAAATCATAACAATAAAAGATTTAAGAATTGGATTCTTAAATCCTTGAGGCTTAGGAGAAATCAACAAAGAAATCGAATGAGAATAGAACATCAAAGAGATTTATTGATATGAAGATTCATTACAATGAGTGGATACAAATGTAAAGTGAATCTATAAATCCCTAAGAAGTGTTCTTAGTCTAAAAATGAGAAGAGAATCCTTTCTAATAAAGAGGTAGCTCCTTATTTATAGGAATGTGAGAACTAGGGTTTCCTAGTGAGATGGACTAATTCATTGTCTTAATGGGCCGTTGGGGATAAAATCCATGTCCAACACATATTAATTTTGTTCATTCTAAAACAATTACATAGTGTCATACGTTCAAAAGGTGTTACCTATGGTTAACTTATACTATAATAATGCTCCGTATCAAGCCAATGTGTTGTTAAACTGGTGTCATAAAAGCCAAATTAATTAAGCATTGGGCTGAAACAATACATAAAAAATTCACTTCTGCTCCACTCTTTTACCAGATACAGAAAAAAAAACAACATTGAAAGTGCTGACTTGCCATCAAAACGGGAATTAGGGTTTTGGTTGATCTCAGACTTTTTAACACTCCATAGGTGATTTATTGTTTAAATCTACAATATTTATGCTTACAATAGCATTTCTGTTAGTTCACATTTGTTTTAATTTCACGCAGGATTTATTGGAAAACATGAACTTCGATCGATTGAGAGAAAATTCCAATTATAATACATCAAAAGAGATATGCGCGTTGTGCGGGATGAACATTATGTATTCTAATTATTTTTTACATATTATTATTTATTTTATGGTCATT
The DNA here is from genome assembly GCA_932364175.1 of Eruca vesicaria subsp. sativa. Classification (NCBI taxonomy): domain Eukaryota; kingdom Viridiplantae; phylum Streptophyta; class Magnoliopsida; order Brassicales; family Brassicaceae; genus Eruca; species Eruca vesicaria. The sequence continues at coordinate 27,800 of CAKOAT010145266.1, read as the reverse complement.
TACGTATTATGAAATAAGAAATATATTAAATAATTGAGAAGTGAGTATATATTATGTACATAATTAAACTGAAGTAAGCAAATAAATCAAAGTAAATAAATATAAGAAATCATTTTATTTATTTTATATGGTATATAATTAAATTTAGTGATATTGATATAGATATATAGTATATTTTAATGCAAATATTTAGTTGAAGTTTCTTAGTTCCTACTATATGATTTTATTAACATTTGTATATTTGATGTAACCAAAAAATTAAATCATTAATCAAAATAAAATCAGTGTGAGGGTTTTTATAGTTTTAGTAAATTGTAATCATTTTAAAAACTTCAATTCAAAATTAAAATATGTAGGTCGCAATACAATTTCAATGAAATTTTGAAATTAACAGATATGTATTTTATATGGTTTAGTTTAAACGATTTTGAAGTATATATATTTAATCTGGATATCTATTAAATAATACCTCATATTCATATGATTTTATGATCATTTGTATCCTCTTATAACAAAAAAATAAACCATTGTTCACAAATTTTCATTGTAAGACTTTAAAAAGTTATAGTAATTTATAGTCATTTTAAAAAATTCAAAATATAACATATATGAAAAAACTTAGATTTTTCTTATATGGTTGATGTAATTGTTTACTTTTTAATAATATAAACTAAACAAAATAATGGAGGATACACAAACTATTATTAAATCTTTATTATTCAAAATCATTAATTTCACATATATAGTAATCATATTAGGTAATTACGTAGCTTTTAAGGAAATAAGTGAGAATAATATTTTATGCACTACTAATCAATCTTATAGTTAATTTAATAAAAGTATAATCTATATTTAGATGAATCACCTATTTTTCTAAGGATTTTGAGAATCATTTTAATTATGACACGTGGTTACTTAAAGATTGTAATGCTCCTTGATTAATATATAAGGATTAGTTACAGAAGTTGTTGGTTGGTGCTGCAAACTACTTTACATTTTCAATTCTAAAATTTTTGATGGTATTATAATGACTATGACTTGCAAGAGTTAGCTTTATATTTTTTTGGCTTTAGGTACAAAAACAAAGTTTTAAGAAGATGAGTGTTCAATTAAAACTGTAAAAAGAAAAAACTGTTTATGTATAAAATTACCTTCAATAGAGGCGTATCAACTTGAGATTTTTTTACTACATATATGTGTTTAAATATGTATAATATTTTTAATTATGAGTATTTCAAAATGTTGAGAAAAACTCAGCCTAAAAATATCTCAGTTTGATCTAAGTTTCTCATACCCAGCAATACTATTATCACTTTTTATTTAAATCTTTTAAGAACCCATGTTAGATACTTCTAATATTGTTGCTCTAGTATAATTTTCTTGAACTTGGTTGTATATGGTTGTTTAAAATACTTACTGTATAAAGTCATTTTGTTAGAGAAACTTCAATAAAAATATGTGAGTATTTCACTATCAAAATAAATACAAGAGTGAAAAAATAAGAGTGTGTGAGATGGGGTTGTCCAATGAAAAGTTATGAGAAACCCATTATAACCTCTAATTTCACATGTCTATTTGTTGTCCATCTATGTTAACTTAATTCTTTGAACAGTTTTAAAATGTTATTATGTAAACAAATTGTATTATAATAATTGGTATTACATTGTTGAGATACTTAGACATACGAAACATCAATAAAGTTTCTCTTCGACACACATTTTTTTCTCAGATAGTGTGTTCAGTTTTTCTATATCCTATCCATACTGTAATTTATATTACTATATGTTAGTCCAGGATTAGAAACCGGTTGGCTCAGTTGGTAGAGTGGACGATTGTAGTAGTATTTGGAAATAAGTTTTAGCCAATACTTTTTTTTTAAATGGAGCAGGAGGAAGCGTAATGACAATAATAAAACCATTAAATAAAAGTTTTATTATCTGCAGAAATTTATTAGCAGGCGTTATCCATTTATGCAGACATCATACATAGTCTCACTTTAACTGCTCCTTTGATTTTTTTTCACAAGAAATAAATTAATAAATTAAGAAGCAAACAGACCTGAAAAAGAAAATCATCCGCTAGAAACTTTTTTATCAATCGGATGGCTGTGGTTGAGTGGTAAAAAGATAGAGACTTGGATGGTAACCCATTTCTACGATTTACCTGCTGCATAAAATTAAATCACAATTAATTTTGATCACTAAACATAGATATGAGTCTATAAGTATCCATTTGAATGTTTAGAAAGATAATCAATCCGTGGACTGCACTTTCTTTGGGAATTAATCTAAATCTTTTCTTGGATCTGGAATATTCTCAGGTTAAATAAAAAATATTTCTTATAAATATTATACATCCAATTTTCAAGTTAATTTATTTCAAATATCTTACTTGTATTTTTATAAGTAAAGATACCCCCAATTTTCAAGTTATTCACATAAGCTAAACTAGATTTTGATCCGCGCGTTCGCGTGAATGTTTGTTTTTTTATAATTAACATTTCAAACACACAAAAATTTAATGGGTTCCTTTGTTTATTTTAGTTTATTATTCATACCATAAATTACTTTCATGTTTTTCTATTGTGTTATATATTTCTTTTATTGTATAAGTGTTGGATCATTTAGACAATTAAATCGGGTCAAGATTTGTAACGATGTATTAATATACTGTGCCACCAATTTTTTTTCTACATAGACTGTATCAGATTAAATTGTATTTTGTTGTCAACATTTTAATTATATATATGTATTTTATATCAAATCTTTATTTTAACTTTTTTCCACATAAATAAAAAATCAAAAATAAATTTGTACATAAAATAAAGGATAGTGTATACATTTTTAATATAAAAGTTAATTTGATATTTAATAACACTGGCCATTAGTTAATATAATTATCCAAGACTATATATATTAACATTAGGCTATTATATTTGGGCTGGGAAAACTATATAACATGCCAACGAAATTATTTTTGATGAGCTGGCGAAAACAAACTTATAGCAGGCCACTAAAATTATAGTTAAGCATTAATCAAAACTATTATATTTTAGTTTCAATGACATAAAATTGTAATTTTTGAAGAAAACTAAAGAATATTTCTCATTACTACTCTTCCTTTAAAAGTTTAGAAGAGAAGAATTGCGGATGGTCTTATATATTTCTTATCTTTATTATATAATGTGTTAAATTACTATTTATGTTATCAAATAGAATTTTTAAAATTATTAAACAAATTACTTCAAATTCCGTTGAAATATTACATTGGTAGATCCCTCATAGTCTCTGATCAGAGAAATGTTAGTATTTTTTGTCACAAGAAAAATGTCAAAACTTTAACTTACGTTGCCAGTGCACCGTTGCCTGGAACTCCCATGTTTTGTGGCCATCTATATGTTTCCTTAACATTTTATAAAATAAATTCATTCACAGAATAATCCCTCGTATATATCATATCATATTGTGAGTTACCCTAATTAAATCAATTACGAGACACTAAAGTTTCAAAACACTCAAGGAGTGGTACCAGAATGAATGCTCCTTTAGGTATTCAAACTAAAAAAACTGAGTTTCTTCGTCGAGGTTCTCCAAAAACGTGATCAGTTTTGTCCTCTGTACACAAGCCAAAGGGTGTGAAAGAAAAGTTAAGGCGGTCGCATCATAGTTCCAAGAAAACACAAGTGAGTTCAAGCAAGAATCGTGGTTTGATGGGGTCCAATAACCCATTCACATGTCAGATATTCAGTTGAAACTGTCGAGGGATTGGGAATAACTTCACAGTTCGACGCCTCACGGAGATGTGTCAGAAGCATCACCCAGGACTTGTGTTCCTTTCTGAAACGAAGAACAGAAGGCTGCTGTTGCAAGACATTCAGGCCGACTAAGGGTTTGATCATTTGTTTACCGTTAAGCCACTTGGTCTCAGCGGTGGTCTAGCTTTATTTTTTATTGATGAATTTCAAGTTAATGTTTTATTTTCAAATAATAGTCATTGATGGAATAAAAGTCTTTATGACATTTGTTTATGGGGGCCCTGTACTAGAAAGAAGAGATCAAGTTTGGGAACATCTAACGCGTTTCTCAACAACAAGAATTGGACCTTGGTTTATGATAGGAGATTTTAATAAAATCACAAGTCACAATGAGAAAGAAGGAGGAAGACAACGTTCTGATAGCTTGTTTCTACCTTTTAAACAGATGTTAAGTGATTGTGGAATGTTAGAATTCCCATTCACAGGGGACATGCTATCATGGGTAGGGAAAAGAGCAAGACAAATAACCGTTAGATGCCGACTAGACAGAGCAGTCGGAAATGCGGATTGGCATGAGAAATTTCCTCACTCGACTGTAAAGTACATGAGATTATATGGATTGGACCATTGCTGATTCTTGCTGATATACTCAAGAAACCAACAAATAAATCTAAAAATTTCAAGTTTTACAAGAGGTGGTTGGATAATGAGGAGCTCCGTCAAGTCATTCTTGATGGATGGAAATCTCCTGATCTTCCTCCTAACGCAAATATAATGGAACATATTTCCAGCTGCCGGAGAGCTTTGAGTGAGTGGAGGAAACAACACAATATAAACTCAGCAAAATTAGTAGAAGAGCTAAAGGAGAAGGTAGAGGGTTTATACGCGGATGATGATGCTACAACTGAGGAAATTGCAGAAGCGCTGAAGGAACTCTCTGATGCTCTTAAGGCAGAATAATGTTCTAGAAATAAAAAATTCAAGTTTTCTGGCTAAGAGAAGGTGACAGAAACACAAAATTCTTCCATGCACTAACAAAGCAAAGGAGAGCAAGGAACAAAATCACACAGCTCCTAGATGCAAATGAAAATGTTATTGAAGATGAAGAAGGGTTGGTGGCCATTGCCACTAGCTATTTTAGGCAGATTTTTGAGTCTTCCAGCCTATAAGATATAGATGAAGCTCTTTCGGAAGTATCCACGACGATTACTGGGGATATGAATGCCAATCTCACAGTCCTGGTTACTGACTGGGAGGTTAAATTGGCACTATTTTCCATGCATCAAGAGAAGGCCCCAAGACCAGATGGGATGACAGCTCTTTTTTACCAAAATTTTTGGGATATTGTAAATGAAGACTTAACTCTTATGGTTAATAAATTCATATTTGATGGGATGATGGCCAATGGACTAAATGATACAAATATATGCCTCATCTCAAAGACAACAAAGCCTAATGAGATGTCTCAGTTCAGGCCAATTAGCTTGTGTAATCTCAGTTACAAGATATTTTCTAAGGTCTTATGCCAGAGGTTAAAGAAAGTTCTACCAGACATAATTTCAGAAATCCAGACTGCCTTTATAGCTGGAAGACAGATTTCAGACAATATCATGATTGCACAATAAATGTTCCACGCCCTAATAGGATGGAATGGTCGTTTATTGAAGTTGTCATGCGAAAGATGGTTTTTCTGAGGTATGGATTACTTGGATAATGCGTTGTATTACGTTAGTGAAATACAAAGTGCTCATTAATGGGCAACCAAGGAGAAATATTGTTCCAGAAAGAGGTCGACGTCAAGGAGATCCTTTGTCTCCTTTCATCTTTATTCTATGCACGGAAGCGCTTGTTAACCTTCTCAATCATGCAGAGAACCAAGGGAAAATAACGGGGATGCGTGTTACTCGCGCATGTCCTTTGGTATCCCATCTTCTCTTTGCTGATGATATCCTTTTCTTCTGTAAGGCGGAGCCCTGTGAATGAGAAGAAGTGATGAAAGTAGTCAGGAAAAATGGACAAGCATCAGGCCAGTGTAATTAACTTTGAGAAATCCTCCTTACTCTTTGGTAAGATGATTAACGCAACCACCAGACAAGAGACTAAAGATACACTTGAAATCCATAATGAAGGAGGAATGGGTACATATTTAGGTATTCCAAAAGATATTAGCGGGTCTAAGTGTAAAAGTTTTGCCTTTCTCAAGGAAAAGTTAATGCATGGAGTGAATGGATGGACATGCAGATGGCTTTCAAAAGGAGGAAAGGAAGTGTTGATAAAGTCAATCATGCTAGCTCTCCCAACATATGTTATGTCTAGCTTTCTTCTACCACTGGAGATATGTGAGAACCTTGCAAGTGCCATTGCTCAATTCTGGTGGAGTTCAAACCCACCGAAAAGAGGCATCCACTAGGCGAAATGAAAAAAAATTTGTTTACCAAGAGAAGAGGGTGGAATTGGTTTTCGTATGATTCATGAATTCAACATGGCATTACTAGCAAAACAACTATGGAGGCTAGTTCAATACCCGGACTCGTTAGTGGCCGTGTATTGAAAGGAATATACTATATACTGAGTTCGCCTTTGAGAGTAAATTCGACAAGCAGCCCATCTTATGTGTGGACTAGCCTTTCTTCTGCGCGAGAGCTACTGCTATTGGGGATCAAAAACAAGATACATTATGGATATGAAGTCAAGGTGTGGGAGGATCCGTGGATCCTTACAACACCAGCTCGACCGGCTATCCCTCTAGTCCAGGTTTTGCATCCGAATATGAGAGTTAGTGATCTTATTAACCAGGTATCTAAGGAGTGGGATGTTGGTTTACTGGAGAGCTATCTCAGGCCGGATGATATACCCCTCATAAAGAGTTTGGCCATAAGCTCAACTCACCGCCGTGATACTTTTTGCTGGAATTATACTAGAAACGGACAATACATGATTAAATCTGGATATTGGGTAGCTCAAATTTGCTAAAGGCAGAGGAAAACAAGAAAGTGCTTGAGCCAAGTATCACTAAGCTTCAAGCCTTTGCTTGGAAGATAAAAGCGCCTAAAAAGATATGTCGCCTTATATGGCAATTGATTACAGGTCACATGGCCGTAACAAGGAACTTAGTGAGACGTAATATGAGGTGCGATAACTATTGTCCAAGATGTGGAGAACCAGAAGAATCTATAACACACGTCAGTTTTGATTGTCCGACAGCTCTTCAAGTTTGGTACCTTTCAGCGACTCCGACAAATCAGGATATCTTCCCGTTTGTCGGATTATCTCTTCTGGAAGAACAATAACATAGTCGAACCAGAACTAGACAAAGATCTTTATCCCTGGATAATCTGGTATATTTGGAAGGCCCGGAATGACAAACTCTTCAGGGGAATAGATAAAGATCCATTGGAGTTAGTGCGTTATGCTGAAACTGAATGCCAAACCTGGTTTAATGCAAACAAGGCAGTGTCACCAATGCTACAAAATCAGAGTACTGAGGAACCCCAAGCCATAAGTTTGGGCAACATATGCATGATAGATGGGTCATGGACATCAACATCACAGTTCAGTGGAAGTGGATGGGTCTGGATGGATAGCCTTGGGAACGTTCAGCTTATGGGGACAAGAAATCTCATTCGATGCGAATCGGCATTGTATTCAGAATTAAGTAGCAGCACTGCGATGGGCGATGGAAAATATGCTCCAACACTCGACATGCCAGAGCTTTGGAATGAAATGCAAAGAACTGATTGCCATGATCAAGGAGCCTCAGGCTTGGCCAAGCTTTGCAACATAACTAGTGAGGATAGAGACTCCATATATGCTTCCCAGAGTTCAAGATCACTCATATTTCACGCGCGCAAAATCAGATTTCAAACTTTTTAGCTAAGACTGTTAGATCCTTCCATAGCGAATTACTTTTTATTGATCATTCTATTCCGGTCTGGTTATCAAAGTCACCTTAAGTTTGAGTAATAAAATGGTCGTTATGTTAAAAAAAAAAAAAACAGGGACCAATAAAATAAGAAGAAAGAAATTAATGAAATAAGGGGCGATGCTTCCGGTCAATTTTCTCTAAGTGAGCTAAAGAAGGTTGCTTTCTAATTCTCTTAAAACTAGTGTTTTGTGTTGATTATGTAAAAAGGATATGATGGTTGATCAGTTTGACCGAATTTCCCACTTTTTGAGTAAAAAAATTCTTCTTGGAGTAATAAACACCTCTCCGCACGCTGACAAAAACCTCTCCGCACAGTCCCGTTATTGTTTCCCATTGCTTCCCTTTCTATGTGTTGCTAAAAGTATGGGAGTGGAGGAACCTAGTTCTTCAGTGAAACTAGAGGTACGGCTGGGGTCATTATCAGATGCCTCTCCATGCATCATATTCCTCTCTTTTGTGTTGAGTTGGTTCACGCGCGCAAACGAGCACACCATTTGTATCTTGTATAATTTCTTGTAATTCTTGTAATTATATCTTTTTCTTTTAACTGAAATTTCGGACCCAAAGTTGTCTGAATAAAACCAAACATCGAACTTCTTTTACTACTATAACAAATCCACTACATCTAAATTACAACTATAAAGTCCAAACTAGTATATGTGATTTTTAAATCCGTAATATATAATATCATTGTATTTTTAAATTCATACCACAATATAATTTTTTCTAGTCAAATTTGACACGTTCATATCTCAACAATGAGTCAAAAGAGTGGACATCATGACGCAAAACTCCAAGTTTGAGTAGAGTGGTTAGGGCAGTTAAAGAAAGAACACCCCTACTCTTTCCTTGTTATCTTTCATATATCTTATCTTTTATTGAGTCTTTCCTATTTGTCTTTCATTGTTTACGGAAATTAAAATATATGTACGTAAGCAATGTATTCCGAAGATTATTGGACCTCTACAGTCTTACTATAATGGTTTCTACTATGGAACATTTTACTCTTGTTTATTATACGCAACGCATAGTCCCTATCTCGCATAGTCGTCTATTTTATACCCATAGTTCCTATCGCATATGTATAAATAAGACCAAAGCCACCTATCATTGTTTTGACTCAAACTTAAAACCTAACACAAATAACATTTACGTTAACTATCTTTCTAGATGAGAGACTCCTCAACAACAACATCTACCAAATCCTCACCGCTATGGAAACCCTTTGCCTCAAACTGTTGCTCCGTCGATGACCAAACGGTATTGGGAAATTTAAGCCGTTGCCGACCTTCCAAATCAGAGTTCTCCAAGAACCATCTTGGACCACTTCCTTCTTTCCGGCGACTCTCCTTCGCCGATCTAAGCCGTTCTTCTTCGGCTAGGATCAACGAAGATCTCGCAGAGGCTCTTGGAGCCGATTTAGTGGATTTTCAGATGTGTGAACTCAAGATGATCACACAGTGTTTCTCTCGGAACTATCTTCTCGGAGAAGGTGGGTTCGGTAAAGTTTATAAAGGTTACATCGATGAGAATCTCCGACAAAGCCTCAAGGCCCAGCCCGTTGCTGTCAAGCTATTGGACATTGAAGGGCTTCAAGGACATCGTGAATGGCTTGTAAGAACGTTTACTAATAACAGCATACCTGATTAATTATTGATTTTTTTACATTGTTACTGTTCGTTAATTAGTGTTTAATTAATACTGTACATGAAATATGAATTACACTTATTGGTTGGAATGATAGGCCCCCTTAAAATACAATTTTGGAAACCACTCCTCATGCTTTTTGTATTTTAAAGTCAAAGATATCTTTGGACTCACGTCTTTATATTATAGTGCTTTAGGTATGAAACTACATGGGAAATATATGTGTGTTTGTATTATGGATTAAGTACGCCTATGACCTTGTCGTTTGCTATTATTTTTGGTGCACGTAAAACTTATAAGAATCTTTTTTGGTTAGTAGAATATAATAGTTGGTGAGAGCACTTTGATATATACACGTATTTTCTAAATCTACTCTATTAAGAATATAATTACATTAGATATAAACTACTATGTATATGGTTTATAATCATTTGTAGTCTGAGGTCATACTTCTTGGGCAATTAAAGCACCCGAACCTAGTCAAACTTATCGGTTACTGCTGTGAGGAAGAAGAACGAGTCCTAATCTACGAGTTCATGTCACGTGGCAGCTTGGAAAACCACCTCTTCAAACGTAAAAACATAAACATTTTCAAAAACTTTCGTTGTTCTATATCATAAATATGACTCTGATTATAATCGATATTTCGTAACTATATCAACAGGGATGTCAATGTCGCTACCGTGGGCGACGCGGCTGAAAATCGCTGTCGCGGCTGCAAAGGGTTTGGCGTTTTTGCATGATTTAGAGAGTCCGATCATTTACCGTGATTTCAAGACCTCAAATATACTACTTGATTCGGTACAGTATAGTTATTTTTTAATGATTCAGAATTCTTTTTGACAAAATATTTACTTTTTATTTTTGTAAGCATATTTACTTAAAAGTTCATATTATTTTGATGTGGTTGTCAAAATTCCAGGATTTTACAGCGAAACTATCAGATTTTGGTTTGGCAACAATGGGACCAGAAGGATCCAAATCTCATGTCACAACTCGAGTCATGGGCACTTATGGTTATGCTGCTCCTGAATACGTGTCAACAGGTTTATATATATACACAACAAGTTTCTATATTATCAACAATTTTGTTTTGTTAACTTTTCCAGCAATTTTAGCATATCGATTAAAATTATAATAGCTATATACAGATTTATATAGATCATAAGCAAATGAATGAGTAAAACAAAAATATGTGAATGTATGACCACTTGGAGCGAGTAGCCATTTAATTCTATGGGATTATCAACTAGTACAATTTATTTGATAGATTTTCTAATGCACGAGAGCAATTTTTTTAGGGCACTTAACAACAAGGAGTGATGTGTACAGTTACGGAGTGGTGTTACTCGAGCTCCTAACAGGAAGAAGAGCCACCGAAAAGTCACGGCCGAAAAACCAGCAGAACATCATAGACTGGGCAAAGCCTTACCTAACCAGCAGCCGTCGTCTCCGATGCGTTATGGACCAGAGGCTCGCAGGTCAATACTCTGTCAAGGCGGCTAAGGATACAGCTCTTCTCGCCTTGCAATGTGTGAGCCCTAACCCTAAGGACCGGCCTAAGATGCCTGCCGTTGTGGAGGTTCTCGAGAGTCTCATGCATCATAAGGACATGGCTGTTTCCTCCGGCCACTGGCCACCGTCTCCAAGATCACAAGGCGGCAAGGTCTCACAGAAGGTTAGAGGAGATAATGGAAGTTCTCGAAAATCAGCTCCGGGTTCACTAAGACCGTGAAATTAGATATTTGATTAAATTCAATAAACGTTTGATGCATCTTTTGTGTGTGTGTGTGTATATGGAATATGGCTATGCATATCTAAGTGTGTGACATATAGTAATATTGACAAACATTGAAGGACTAGAATACGAGTTCTTCCAGCACCAATTTCAGTGATGGTTATCTACTGTAGATGTCTTAACTTATCTACTTATTTTCGAATATGTCACTTCTCTTGGTGAGCTTGAACTTTGAAGATCCTTGTGTGAAAAGAAAGCTCGTCCAAAATAATTATCTCTCTTTGCCTGCTTGATCCCTATTAAAGCTAAGACCATAATTAACCACAATCTCTTAACTACAGTGAAACCTCTATAAATTAATAATGTTGGGACTACACCAAAACTAAATTTTTGTATTAATTTATAGAGATTATTAATTTATCGAGATATTAATTGAACCAAAAATTCATTTTGGGACTATGAAATTATATTAATTTATAGAGATATTAATTTATAGATTATTAATTTAAAGAGGTTATACTGTAGACTTGCTCTCAGCTTCTGTTCCATCCGGATCTTGCTCTTTAGCTTTAGATCTTCCTGATTCTTCCAGAGCCTTGCTCAAACCCTGAAGATCTATTTGCGCCAGCAGCTTATCCTTCCACAGAGTATAGTCTCCGTGTCCATCAAACTTCTCCAACTCTATCCTTGAAGATGTCATGGTTCTTTGACCAGCTGAATCAAATCTGAACCACGTAACCTCGAACCTACAGCTCTGATACCAATATGTGAAGAAAACACCAACTTCAAAGACGTCTCCTTAAAGCTTTCTGCTTTATCACACACCAAAGATAGATCAACGAACTTGAGAGTTAGATGATGAAGACGTTTTGTTCTAAACAGAGAGAGACAAAGCAAAATAGAGAAGTGTAGGATTTTTATTAGTTTCGGTTAAGAGACGGTTTTTAATTTTTCTTAGATTTTAATTAAGGAAAGTTAAGAACCGTTTATTAAATAAGAGATATAAAAGCATCATTAACCCACAAACTCCATTAGGATCTCTTAATGATTGTTTTAGTAATTAAATGTTGATAAGAACTTTAGTTAAGAGACACATAGATTTTGTACTCCAATGCTAGTTTCTTGTTTAAGGGTTATTAAAAAGAAATTTATTTTACAAGACCACATTACATGTGTTTAGAACACTTTCATTACAGCGACTTCTTTATACAAGTTTGTGAATACTTCTTGTCTGTGATGCTTGTTTGTGAATACAATATCAGAGACAAGTAAATGGTGCGGAAGAAAGTAACAAATTTCCTATAGGACTTGTAAAGAACCTAGTGCTAAAGCTTGAGACAGTTGTGAAGAACCTAGTAACATTCAAAGAATCTTGCTCAACCATTCAAACCTCACTCTAAGCTACAAAAAAAATTGGAAAAATGAAAACGCTTCCGAAGAGGAAGAGATTACCTTTAACAAACCCAGATGATAAGCGGTAGCTTTAAGACAGTTCCTGAGAATACTTTACGTGTCATTGCATTTGATTCACTCTGCTAAAACAAACAAGACGAACATGTTACAAAACCTGACATAGTACAACTATTTATACCATTGTGTAAATAGTTTAATGTAGTACAAGTAACTTGTACCTTTTTATTCAAGCTAGCAAGCTTCCTCTTCTGTTCTTAAGCTCTGTTTCACTATAGAGATTACCTTTAACAAACCCACATAGAATACAACAGAAATCAGTCTATTTTCTTAATACATAACTAATTGAAAACAACAAAAAGGAAGGGCAGAGACACCACCAGAATGAATCAGAGGAACAACAAAGCATTTATGTCATCAGCAGAAAAAGCACAGAGTAATTTAACATTCTTCACACAGGTGGTGATTGGTCAACCATTCTTCTTAGACATTGAAGGCTGTGACATTGTTTTACACATTAAGTCAAGAAAGAAACCGCCAAGAAAAGTTTACCCAACTGTCATGTACTCACCAGTAGTACACGGTCTATGTATTCATTGATTTGCATGGATGTGGGAATGGACATAGTAGTGAACCTGTATGTGGATGAAGAGAAGCACATCTCATTTGTTGTTTCATATTTGATTGTGTAACTTGGGAAACTAGAACATAGGAAACATCTTACTGAAGCTTTGTCAAGTGTGCTGAGACCAACGCCAATAGCAAACACAGGCAAGTCCTGAGCAAAAAGGTAACACCAATCAAGAATTGAGAAAAGATATGGTTTAGAAATTAGGAACCCTATCCTATAGGGCTACCTCTATGGTGTGACCTGATATTCCAATGAGTTGAGAATCCCGTACGTCCCTATACAACTCACTAGGAACAATGGGTTTCTGCAGAAACCAAAAGCCAATAACTCATAGTGTCACACAGCTCTAGATACAACTTTACCTGTAAGACCCGATCCTGGTCCATTGAACCCCAACCAGATCAGTGCCTTAACCTATAAAATTTCTATATTTGATTCCGGCTGTAAGCCTTTATTTAACTAAGTTATTTTAACAAAACTGAGGTTCATACAATAAGAGTTATAAAACAAATAATATAAGAGCAAACATATTGTATAAATATAAATCAGAGTGATACAAAGTATTCATGTGATTCAGTTTGCACAATAGGCTAACATAGGTTCACTACTATATGAAACTACCTCTTAACCCACACACATCCATTCCGGCCTAAGTATTCACAGCTCCTTGGCCTTGCCATGGTCCATGTCTTTACCTGAAACCACACAAGCACAATAGCATGATCATATAACCGATAATTTAGCAAAACAAACCTAGCCTTGCATGGTTCTGCGCCTAAGGGCTAATCTAGTCCCAACTCTGACCCATTTTCAAAAGTTCTCCAAAAATTAATGTTAAGCTTTTTAAAATACCCAAAAATATAACTAACACGAATCCAAGGTCATAATCCAGAGGAAAAATCATTAACCCTATGATCCGACCTAAAACAGCCCTAGGCCTAAATATGGTTTTTGAGCAAATCAACTCCAAATCGTGCCTAGTCTTTTCCAATAATTTTTAAATATCCTAAAACATCTATCCTCAAAGTTTAAAGTAATTTGATTAAGTAAAAGTGGTTTGGGATAAGTAAACCCAAATTTGGCCTAAAACAGTTCCATTGAACCGGCACTTATGTACGGTTCATGGAAAGGCCTTTCTGATCACCAAACTTGCATAGAATTATCAGGAGAGGATGATACTCAAATGGAAAAAGAGAAATGGGTGTAACCAGAGTCACCAGAGACCATAACCCACACGTTTTTACCCATGGGTTCATGTTCTTCAGTTTAAACAGTCCACACCACTAACCTTAGAGGAACTATCCTTCTGACCACGTTCCTGCTCCTTGTCCTTCTCTTTCTGCTTGTCCTTCTCCTTCTGTCTGGTATCCATCTTCACTGGAATTGATTCCCACGAACACACACACCAGAAAACACTCAACCTTCACACAGTTCTTCACCAAACTTGGTTTTTCTCTCTCTCTTTGTCTCTAGATTTTGGCAGAGTTTTGCCTAAATGTTACTGATGATTAATCACGTCCAGAGGCCTTATTTTTATAGGAGAAGGGTCTGAAAACTCCTATGGGCGAACATGCATGATTGGTTTGAGGGAAAAGGCACAAACTGCCCCTTTGCACCTTTTCGCATAAAACTTGTCCCAACTGTCCTTTATGAGCGTGTGGGCTTTTAAACACAGGCCCAGGACATCCCTATGAGTCCCAGACCACTTTCAAAGAACCACCAGGCCCATCTCCCATCAGACCTCCAGCCTGGCCCAGCCACAGTCCCACCTCGGCCTAGCCGGCCAAGACTCCAACACTCCACTTAGCTGAGCTGAGCTGATTGGCAGCTGGTCCATCTGAGTGAGCTAGTCCACCAGCTCCTGGGAGTTGACCTACACTGACTGAGATGTCTCTGAGCTTCCCACAGATGACTGAGCTGTACCTAGATGGCTGAGCTTCCCCGCGGCCTTGTCCAGCTACCATAACACTTGTCCAGCTCCCTAATGCTTGTTTCCCTTTTGTTTTGGTTAAGTTTCAGCTTCTTGATCCCCTTAACCATGTCTTTAGGCCATGATACGCTTATCCATAGGTCATATGACCTGACTAGTGCATCTCCCCGCACCATGGCCCGTCCCGGTGATCTTATCTAGGATCGGGGACATGACAAGTCTCTCCCACTTGGGATGGATTCGTCCTCGAATCCTTGCTGAATGTTTTCTCCTGGAACGAACTGATCATACCACTCTGGGTACTCATCCTTCATTCTTGCTCCTATCTTACTGATCACATCCTTGATCAGCCTATAAACAAGTCTCCCCCACTTGATAGAGATTTAACCCAAATAATCTTATCAAGTGGTATATATGGTTTTTGCTTATGGCATTCTTACTTGGCTGCTCAACCATAGTCAAGGATCCATCAACCCGCGCATAAGTGATACCAACTTGTAGTCTTTCCAACAAACCACAACTTGGCCATATTGCGATCTTACCTCCTAATGTATAAGCATTAATGAATTCTTAGTCAAACCATTAATGAATCATGATATAATGAGTCACACTCTTTTGGAAAAGGCTAAAAATGTGGTTATGTTTTTTTTTTTTTAAATTATTCGCAGGATACCCAAAAAGACTCTAGGTATCCAAAACATTATACTTTTTCAATACACACATACTCTATTGAAATATTATCACTGCAGGTCACTTTCCTCATCTTTAATTTCAGTATAGGACACATTGTTATACAGACACACTTTTCACATCAACTCACTCCGATTCTTGTTCTGTCTCAACTATTCTTTTCTCTTATCGTTACATTCTATTTTTAAGGCAGCAAAATAAAAAAATAGTTTTTGTACAGTTGGCAGGCTTTTGTCCCAACCATTGATATAAAAACACATTCTATGGCTAAGATTTAAAATTGCAGATATGGATAAGACATATAGATTCCTTTAACCACAACCATTCGATTAGATCCTTTTCTCTTCGATGGCTCAGATCAAGCATCACTTATCCACTTTCACCTCTCCCCTACATTCGATCTCTTCTTCTTTGGTTCTTCTTCAGTGTAAAGTAAAAAAACAAATCTCATCTTCCCATTTATCAGAACCGTAGAAACTGCCATTTACCCCATAATTTTTGGTTTCTAAATAGTTGTCAAAGTGAAATTTAACAACAAGGGAAGAAGGGAATCTGAATCTAAGAAGAATGGAAGTGCAAAAATGTTTATCTTTGTAAGTGTTGGTCTTGTTCATGGAGATACTCGAAAAGTTATACCGTGAAAATGTTCTACCCTAATCAGGATTAGATGTTAATGTTCTACTCAGCTAATTTTATGTACATCTTCATTTCTGTACATGCATTTGCAATGTACATGAGGATATTGTTGTTTTGTATATGTGTTTACAATGTACGACGTACAGATGTACGTCGTCGTTTTTGTACGCGCCTACCCCTTAACCATAGGTGAAAACTTGTGTACACGTCTTTTTCTTATGTACATCTTACAACGAATGATGTCCATATGTACATCTTCATTTCTGTACATGCATAGTAATGTATATATATATATATATATGAAAATTTATGTTTTTGTACACACGTTTACAACGTACAATATATTTGGAAATCGTTGTTTTTGTACACATCTACTCCTTACCATATTGGAAAGTTTGTCTACATGTTTTCTTCTTATGTACATCTTATGATGAATGATGTTCATATGTACAGTTTACGCTGAATGATGTCCTAAGGGAGCCTCATAACATGAATGATGTTAACGTGGACATGTTCCTTTGTTACCTTCTATTTCTATTAGTTTTCCTTTCTAAATTTACCAATACGAATCTAACACAATATTCCTACATACATTTGTATCTTATAATACATAAATGTTTCAAAAGACCTACCCTCAAAAGAGAAAATAACACAAAGGTTTTCATCCTCTCACCTAACTACTATCTTCATACTCCGACCGTGTACATTTTGTAAACGTATTTCAGGCTGTCCATGTGTACAATCATTCTTCTTTGTACGCATGTACACATTACCGTGACATACATAGCACACACAACCACACTTCAATCATGCTTCACGTGACAAGGAGTATACATTCAAGAACCAAAATTAGCAGCCACATATTTTATACACAGATTTGACTTGTCAAAGGAGTAGCATGTACATTTTTGCTGCTGAACTGTCCATGTATATAATCTTGCTTTCTTTGTATGTGTGTACACATTAGCATGTCAAACATACCACACACGGATTTGAATCCACCTGAAATATTGTAGAAATTCACACACATGGATTTGAATTCCTAAAATCAGTGACCATCACATTTTGCTCTAATGCTACTCGATGTCCACGCAGACAACTATACGCTATTGTACGCATGTACACTGAACAACAATATACACATATTTTAGCCAAATTAACATCATCTTTACACAATTCGATTATTATTTAGGAAACTCTGAAATTGGAACCCTAATCCCAAAATTAGGAAAGCTTTCTTCATTCACGCCACCTCTGTAAAACCGATAGAAAACAAAAAAACTCTGAAATAGAACCGTAATCCCAAAATCGAAATCTCGAATCCAAATCCCAAATTTGAAATCTCAAACCTTAATCCCAAAAACAAAATCTCAGAATCAAAACACTAACCCAAAAATTTGCGAATCTATAACCTCACATCGAGAATCGAGATGGAAGCAACCAGAAATACCCGAACCAGTCGAGATGTAAACAATAAATGGATCTAATCTTTTTCTTTGCCCTTTAAATCTTTTCTTTGCCCTTTAAATCTCTCTTCTTTTGCGACATCGCGGTCTCCACCGTTACAACATCTTTGGTCGGAAATTTTCTTCTTCATCTTTTCTCTGCTTTTTATTGTTGCTGAAGAAAAAAAAATAATCTGACGAGAATTATTTTTTCCCGGCCCGTGTGAATCAATTTCACCTAGGTTTTACGTCCACCAACCTAAACCCTATTTTCAAAAATAAAAAAATAGCTAACCAACCCAAATAGAAAGAATTGCTCAATTACTGTAATACCCTCTTTAGTTTCACTTTTTGGAGGACAAATAAGTCTTTAACTCCTAAAAAGTGCCTCAGTAGCACAATGTGCTCTCACGTGTAATAAAAATTCACAAAGTGACCTGCAATGAAAATAACTCTACTCTATTGGAAACTTACAACGGCTTTTTCAGTACACACATACTTTATCGGAAACTTACAACGGCCCAAGCCCATATCAATATTGGTATAGCCCTAACAGCAAAACCCTAGCTACTAGACTTTAGCGTATAAAATACCTTCACCCAGACAACTTTTAAACACTAACCTAAAAGTTTCTCTTACTCTTATCGCCGCCAAAGACGTAAGGTACTCAAAGCTTACTCCTTTGATTATATGCCTTAAAGTATGCATTTATAATCATGGATCTGCACATTTATGTGTTTAGTTATCTTAGTTTTCACATTCTAGCTGCTTAAAAATGTCATTGTCTGTGATTTTTGCATCAGAAAATGTTTGTATTGGTTAAGATTTGGTAACGTTGATAAACGCATCTGTATGTTCTCACGTTCTTGTGGTAATGATCGGAATGAAAACCCTCGGGAAACACTAAAAATCAAGGCTGGAATCTCTTAATCTGCTCTCTGTTTGCTCGAAACCATTTTTTAAATGGCTTTCTGGTGAGAAACACATTCGAATGAGCTTTGAGATTTGGCTATCTTCAATGATGTCATAGGCCTTTGATCCGGGGGAACATTTCCTTTCATGTTAACACAAGCCATGAGAGTATACTTCTGTGTCTTGATTAGTTATACATGCCTGTCTTTTTCTTTTTTTTGCCTGTCTTTGATCTTTTGTCTGTGAATCATTTACATTAGTTTAAAATTTTCACTGATCTGTTGTCTGAATCACTTGCATAGTTTAAAATATTGTCCTTCTGCGTTAGGAGTTGACGATATGTTTGCATATTTTTTTTCTTTTTGCTTTATGCATATTGGCTCTTTTATTGTTTATTTTGTAATATTTTTGTTCTATATTGCTAGTTAAATGGTTTTATCGATTGGTTTAAAACTGGAATTTAGCTTGGCGTTTATTGATCTGTTGTATGAATCACTAATTGTCGTATAGATTTTGTGTTTCTCTGTCTTAGTTACTTTACATCTGTTATTTTTGCTTTATTGATAATGAGTTTTGCATCATCATCTCTAGGTAAGTATTTGGCTGTTTATTGATTGCTTTATTAGTTTATCTAGTCGTCATCTTTTCGTAAAATTATCTAATTTGAAAGTTTTATTCGAGTATAGAGTTATGTCGCACAGAAAGTTTGAGCATCCAAGACATGGTTCTTTGGGTTTCCTTCCAAGAAAAAGGGCTAACAGGCAACGTGGAAAAGGTAATTATGCTGGTAGATAGATGTCTATCTGCATTTCACGATACATACTTGGAAAGATTAACCGAGCCTTAAAACATTTTGTTTTTCTCTACAATGATGTCTATTACTAAATCAACTTTATATTCAAGTTATGACTTGTGTAGTTTTGATCTGACACGCCTAGTTTGTGTTTACAGTGAAGGCCTTCCCTAAGGATGATCCTTCTAAGCCTTGCAGACTCACTTCCTTTTTGGGGTATAAAGCTGGGATGACTCACATTGTGAGAGAAGTTGAAAAACCTGGATCAAGTGTGTTTTCCCTCCTGCTTTTGTTGATTCACAGCATTTACATGATAAACGTTGCATTTTGCATGTGTTCTTTGCTGATCTCTTTTTAATATGATTGCCAGAACTCCACAAGAAGGAAACGTGTGAAGCTGTGACTGTGATTGAGACACCTCCAATGGTGGTTGTTGGTGTGGTTGGGTACGTGAAGACACCTCGTGGTCTCCGCTCTCTAAGCACCGTCTGGGCTCAGCATTTAAGCGAAGAAGTAAGGAGGAGGTTCTACAAGAACTGGGCCAAGTCTAAAAAGAAGGCTTTCACCAAATACTCGAAGAAGCATGAAACCGAGGAAGGTAAAAAAAACATTCAAAGTCAGTTGGAGAAGATGAAGAAGTACTGCACTGTCATCAGAGTTCTTGCTCACACTCAGGTATTCTATCTTTCTTAATATAGAGAGTGACTTCATCAGTGTCATTTGGTTAATCTGTTTCTAATTACTTTTGCGTATGCATTAGATAAGGAAGATGAAAGGGCTCAAGCAGAAGAAGGCTCATCTGAATGAGATTCAGGTCAATGGTGGAGACGTAGCAAAGAAGGTGGACTATGCCTACAGTCTATTCGAGAAGCAAGTCCCTGTAGATGCTATCTTCCAGAAAGATGAGATGATTGATATCATCGGTGTTACCAAAGGAAAAGGTTATGAAGGTGTGGTCACAAGATGGGGTGTGACTCGTCTTCCAAGGAAGACTCACCGTGGTCTCCGCAAGGTGGCTTGTATTGGAGCTTGGCACCCTGCTAGAGTCTCTTACACAGTGGCTAGAGCTGGACAAAACGGGTACCACCACCGTACCGAGATGAACAAGAAAATTTACAGGCTTGGTAAAGTTGGACAAGAGACTCACACAGCCATGACCGAGTTCGATAGGTATTAAAAACAAATAATCTCGTTATGTTCTAATCATCTGTTGTGTAGTGGACTTGACTTTTTGTTCATGTTTTGTTTCTCTTGACAGAACCGAGAAGGAGATCACACCAATGGGAGGGTTCCCACACTATGGGATAGTAAAGGATGATTATCTGCTGATCAAAGGATGTTGCGTGGGGCCCAAGAAACGTGTGGTGACTTTGAGACAGACATTGTTGAAGCAGACGTCTAGGGTTGCGTTGGAGGAGATAAAGCTTAAGTTTATCGACACAGCTTCCAATGGTGGACACGGTCGTTTCCAGACTACAGAAGAGAAGGCCAAGTTCTATGGTAGAGTCAAAGCTTAGAGTTTTGAAATTCCAAATACCATTAAAACATTATTTCGTGTTTTTTTTTGGTTAACTTTCGCGTTTCTTTCTTTGTTGTTTCTTTTGATATGTTTTAAAAATTTATACTGTTAAACCAGATTTGATATAAATCGGTTTGATTGTTTGGTTTTTCATTGGTTAACATGATTTAAAATTTAAAATATATAACTATATTCAAAACCTTTCACAATTATTATTTATCACGTTTTCTTAAAACATATCAAATAACTCATATTATATTAATCAATAAATATAGATAAATAACTAATATATAAATTATTTTAAGTATTATATTTAAAATAAAAAAATAACACATAAACATAGATATGGAAAATAATTAAAAAAATTATAACTAAATTGATCTAATTGACTTAATCAAATACCTTAGACCATCCTCAATGATGGATCATTAGGGAGAATCCTTAAGAAAATATTAATTTTATAATCAATGGGTCCCATAAACAGTTAAGAATTTTATCCTAAAAATCTTTATGTAAGCATTGATTCTTACACTATTCACGGGCTCCACTGCCTACGTGGCGGTCCGTGAGTGGTCAGTTTTTCCTTTTTTTTTAAAAAAAAATTCTGAAATATCCTTATATAATCTGAAATACACATGTTTCTTTTTTCCTAAGGATTCCTTCCAAGGATCCGCCATTGCGGATGCTCTTATCTCAGTTTAGTTAACTGTATTACTCCTAAATAAGACAGTTTAAATTAGGCATGTTCAATCTGGTGTTCGTCGGTTTTCGGTTCGGTTTTTTTTCGGTTTTCGGTTATTCGATTTAAAAAAAATTAGCTACCATATTGGAACCATATTTAATTTGGTTTGGTTCGGTATTTATACTACCGGTTTTCGGTTTATTCGGTTTTATACCAAATAACATTATTATTTGATTTGGTTTCATATTATATGAATTTTTTAAAAAACATATTGTCAAAATTATCATTTATTAAAATAATCCTAGGTGTTCATAAATATAAAAATGTGAAATTAACAACAAACAAAACGATCAACGATTCAGTTTTGTATAGCTTTTCTTATTTTCTCTTTGTTCTTCCAAATAAATTACATGGTACAATCTAATTTCAAAATTTCTTACAACATGTAAAATCAAATAAAATTTAGTTAATAGTTGAAGAAAATAAAATAAAATTATTAAGATATATCTTCACAAGAGTATAAAAAAAATAAAATAAAAAAACTATTCCAAGAAAATAAATGGTTATATAATGTATATATTTATATATTTTTTCTTTGATCGGTTTTGTTCGGTTTATTCGGTTTAATCTGTTATAAACCTAACCATATCCAAAACCAACAGTTTTTATAAAATCATATCTATTCGGTTTATATGGTATATACCAAATCCAAACCATATTGTCTATTTCGGTTCGGTTCGGTACGGTTCGGTATCACCATATTGAACAGCCCTAGTTTAAATTGATCAATTTATTTATTTTAACATTCATAACAATATACAATTTGTTTTAATTAGATTTTTATAACATAAATTATCCTATACTTTTAAAATGTGGATCAAACTCTAATAACTTCTTAAAATATTTCAATTTTGTGTGGTTTGAAAATGTATTCAAATTGCACGTGAAATTGTCGATAGATCAGTGATTAATAGATCTAAATGAGGAAATCATTGAAAATTTTATAACTAACTTAGTATAACTAAATTAAACCAAGTGTCTCAATTGAGTTATGATTAACAGTATGATTTCTAAATAAGACGAGTTTAAATAGAGCAATTTACTTATTTTAACATTTATAACAATATATTTAATGTGTTTTAATTAGATTTTTACAACATACACTATTCTACACTTTTAAAATGTGGATCAAAATCTAGTAACTTCTTAAAAATATCTTAAATTTTGTGTGGTTTGAGATTGCATCCAAAGTGTAGATGGAGATGGAATCGTCGAGTGTCATTTTTACTTCTTTTTTAATCAACTAGTTCAATTAAACATAATGTAAAGTTATAATAAGTATATAAAAATAATATAATTACAATTAAATATAAAACTAATTTTATAAAATATTGTAACACAGACATTAAGATGAATTTTTTACCTCTAGAGACACTTTTCACATTACAATTACATTATAAGATACTTTGTGCTTATGACACTTTTTATTGTCTAAAAGACTCTTATGACCTTAGATCTAATTAATTATCACTGTCTTTATTAATTCATTTTATTCACACGCATCTCTCTTATCCTCTTATTCTTCCACTTTATTATTTTCTTTTTATTTCATTTTATTATTTCTTATTCAACCTTCTATTTTCATTTACATTTATCTTAAGTTCTAAAACATATTAAAAAATAATTATTATAATAAATTACATATAAATTTCTCTATCTTTTAAGATTTATATTCATATACTTTATATATGTATATATTATATATTAATGTGTAAACAAACTGAAGTGTGGACATGGACAACAAAATGTGGATAGTAAGATTATTGACGGATACTTTTAAACTTATTATTTGACATCTCCTAGAAGGAGAAACCCGCATAACCATGTTTCCATTGTTACTCCAATTGTCACTAGTACCGCCAATGCCATCACCACTCGAGTTCCGGTTTCAACTCGCTAAAGGTCTTATCTTTCGAACTGTTGTTCACCGATCTGGAGACTTCTCCCATAACCACATCAAATCCAACGCAAATAGCTCTCGATTTCCAATAAGACATCTTTGATCAAGCTCCAATGAATAAGACAACTCTGATCGATCTGTTCTCTACTCCTCCTCTATGACCGTCGGTGAGCCTCGTCGTCTGATCCAAGTCTTGGCGTCGCAGATCGTAGAGAAAGCAACAATGGTCAATTATTTATTATTTAACATCGGGTCCTCCAACTATTTGATTCTTCTCAATTGTGTTTCAAATTTCGAATATATTCAATTTTCTTCAATAATGTGCTCTAGGATTTTTAGATGTGCAATTTAACCCTTTCATACAATTGCAAGAATGATTACTCTGATTATTATTTATTTCAGTTGGTCTCAAAGTATTAAATGTGCAGATTCATTTTCAATTTCGCTGACAAACTTTAATCGTACAATTCAACCCCTAATGAACACAAATGTACTTATAGAGTCCCCATACTTATATATGCAATATAGACACCTAAATACAACTCAATACACAAATTTGATTAAGAAAAAGATGGTTAAAACCATTTAAAAGAAACTATATATCAACAAATGAACAATCGTCCATGAAATATTGTCACAAAACATTATAGGAACTAATGTCCCATAAATTTGTGTCTACATTTATCTCATCCACATCTTCTATATCCACGCTTCTCTGATCTATAGTTTTCATTTTCTAAAGAAAACTCATATGAGTAATTTAATTTTATTTACATACTTACGTATTGCAACAAAAAATGTGTGGTTGATCAGATCCAATACGTTTGATCAACAACTATTTGTCTACAATATCCATATTTGTTTATCCATAATACACAATTATTTTGTCCACAAAATCTTTATCCACATTTTCTTCGTCCACATCCACAAAATATGTCTAGTATATTATGATTAAAAATAATAATTAAACAATAAAATATAAATTATATGTATACGGATATCAAAATAATAAGAAAAACAAAGTAGATTTTTATATGGTTATTATATATTTATTTACATCACCCATCCACACATCGCATGTTCACATACTATTCATCCACACATCACCCATTCATGTATCTCCCGTCCACGCATTTCTCGTCCACACATAATCCATCCAAAATGTTCTCTCCCGTCCACACATCGATCGTCCACACATCATCCATCCACACAAAACATTCATTAAGGGTAAAATTATCCAAAATCTACTGTTGGCCCACAAAAAAGTGTGTTACATGTGCAATGTACCTTATTATGTAAGACAAAGACAAAATGTGTCTTATAGTGTAACCAACTCTAGAAATAGTTTTAAGGGTGTTTTTCAGAAACAACCTACAAATTCAATTCAACCCCAAACCAACCTTTTTGTCATTACTATTCACTTTTGAAAACACCATTCTCTTCCTATGTTTTTGAATTATTTACATAATTGCCATTATATAATTATTTTATATTTATTTCGAAAATGCTAAAAACCCTATTACACCCTAAACATTTCTTCTTATTTACAACAATGTCATTATCATAAATTTTTCAACCACCATTCACAACCATTTAAACCTCTAGAATTCAATTTTCAAACATTTTTTTTGTATTTCTAAGCAAAGAAATATTCATTTCCTCTCTATTTTTATCTAAAAGCTCTCATAACTTTCATTTTCATAAGCATAACTTCATATTTTCGAGTGTACTCTGTCGTGAGTCGTCAAAGTTGCTTTTTCCTCATATCTGGAGCTTGGACGGTGGAAAAGAATGGAAATGAGCTCTACACTGGAAAAAGGTACCTATTTACATGGTTTACGTCATTTTCAGATCTGTGTCGTGATAGTAGACTGTATCCTATGTCTACACATATGTGTAGGCTTACGCGGCGGTTTACAAGTCAACATATAAGTTAGTTTTGCAATTGACCAAAATAACTCTTTTTTGTGTAAAGAAGACTTCCTTGGAAGTCTACGTCATTACCTTTGATAACAAAAACAAAAAAAACGAGGTAGACTTACAAAGAAGTCTACGTAAAAGGGGTTAGTTTTGCAATTGACCAAATTTTTGACTTTTCAAAGTAGATTTCCTCGACAATCTACAGACTGTAAACTACCCAAGAAGTTTATAAAAGTCCATTTTGTATTTGACCCAAACTTTGACTCCGTTGATTAGGTTAGTTGTGTATTTGACTAACCTGTTAAAAAATTGACCAAAAAGAAAAAAAAAAGTGTAGAATTCAATTTCAATATACTAATTTCAGAAAAAGGTAGATAGCACATGAAGTCTACTATTTTATTTTGGTCAAATGCAAAACTAACCCCCGTATTTGAGGGTAGACTTCGTGTGAAGTCAACATGTATGTAGACGTTTGTTTCCGTTTACTAATAGAAAGTCAAACTTGATCAACTGCAAAACTAACCTCTTTCAAAAAAAATCCAAACATGTAGACTTCTGCTAAAGTCTATTTCTGTAAGTTAAATCTTGGGTGATTTTTGGTCAATTGATAAAACCAACCTTTTGATATGTAGACTGAAATGGGAGTCTAATCTATAAAATCACAATTTTTTTTTTCAAATATAGAAAGTAACCCGTAAATTTTTCAATTGCAATAACTAACCTAAAGAGAAGACTGCTTATGGAGTCTACGTGTGTAAACTGTAATGAACGTCTACATTTATGCAAACTGCTTATGGAGTCTACGTTTGAAAATATATTAAAAGTGAATTTGTGTGTTATTCATTAAGTTTTTTCAAGATCTTTTTTGTTTGACAGTGTGTGTTAGTTAATCCTAATATGTTTGAGGGATTTATAAAATAAAATATGTAATACTTATGAAATTATGATACTTTTGATTTGATCATGTAGTTAGCTAATAATCATAGACGTATTGGTAAGTCTTATGGAGTCTGTTACGGTACTTGATCAGATCGGCGGTGATGATGATAGGCGTCGTATTACCAGTTGGGTACATGATGTTCCGCAACAAGCGCGTCCCCTCCTCTTCTTCCTACTCTAAACAGACGTAGGTCTCTCCTTACACATCTGAAACTCGACTTTGTTTGTTTCTGTGTAGAGTTTTGTATTAGAATGATCAAAACTGTAGTGTTGTTGTGTTGGAGGGAAGATGAACACGCATCATTTAGTTTGGAAACGGCTCAATTACCTGTTGTGTATGAACTTATGTTTAATTTGTAGGCTTCTTTTGTTTTTTTATGTAGTGTTAAACAAGTCTGATTTTCGTAATGTAGACTTTATATGTAATATGTAATGCTATTTTTTTACAGGAAACGGCTCAATTACCTGTTGTGTATGAACTTATGTTTAATTTGTAGGCTTCTTTTGTATTTTTATGTAGTGTTAAACAAGTCTGATTTTCGTAGTGTAGACTTTTTAAATGTGTACATTAAAATCAGACTTCTTTATTAGTATACATGTAGGAAAATAGACAAACACTAAAGTCTACTATCTTTTATTGTTATTGGAGTTGTATTAATTTGTATTATTAGTCTCTTTTGTGTTCAAAATGTCTAAAATTGCTATAAAACAAGTCTTCAGATTACATAATTTTAAGAGAAAATTACTAGAATGATACACAAAAGCTTGTATATGACTAGAATAGTATATATTTTCTAAAAATTACTAGAATGTTTTTAGACTCCTAGTAAATTACAATAAACACCCTTGTTTAATTTTGTTACTATTGATACAAATTTAATTATTAAATCCACATCATAATTTGACAATCCACGTCACTAACTAATTTGTGTCATCAGTTACACTGGAAAATCAACAGTCCCATATCTCCGGTGAACAAAAAAAAAGTCTTAATGTTACATTCTTCTCCGTCACAACTATCGTTAAACCCTAACCGATTACGAAATCCCGAAATCATCTCCGTCACAACTATACTCTCGTTTCAAACAGTGTTTCCGATATCTTAAATCATCTTCGTCGACCTCGTTAAACCCTAACCGTCTCCGATATCATCTTCGTCGACATCCTCTTCTCCGCAAAAGTTTCGACGTAATCGTATCTACGACATCATCTTCTCATCTTCTCTGGTATGTTGTGCCTGAGTTTGATTTACGTCGTGTCTGAGTTATA